>JAUZTD010041599.1:0-13759 GCA_034780875.1 Spinus lawrencei
TCCCAGTTCCCATCCCAGTCCCTCCCCGTCCCTCCCCGTATAAACCAGTAGCCCCAAATCTCTTCCCAGTCAATCCCAGTTCATCCCAGTATAAACCAGTACAGCCCAGTTCCATCCCAGTAACCCCCAAACCCCATCCCAGTATAAACCAGTAACCCCAAATCCCTTCCCAGTTCCCTCCCAGTCCCTCCCAGTACAAACCAGTAACCCCCAGTTCCCCCCAGACCTCCCAGCGCTCCGAGCTCCGCGAGACGGCCTCCGATTGGCTGCCGGAACTGGGCGTGGCCATGGCCCGAGAGGGCGTGGCCGGCACCGGAGGGGGCGTGGCCTTCCCGCCCCGCCTCTTCCGCCGCATCCTCCCCTCCCTATTGGCCGCCCTGGCTGACCCCGCCCACCCGGGGGCGCGGTCGTGGGCGGCGGCCGTGATTGGCCAGCTGGGCCACGCCCTGGGCAGGGAGGCCACGCCCTTTTTGCCGGATCTGGGCCCCGCCTTCCGATTGGCCGTCGGTGACGCCGACGACGAGGTCAGGGCCAACGCCTTCTACGCCATTGGTCGGATCGGGGAGGCCGTGGGAGACGCCCACCAGGAGTATCCGCCAATCAGAACGCAGGGGGAGGAGTTTGGGGGGTTCAGCTCCACCCACTACCCTTAAACCCCTCCCACATTTCCATATAAGGGCTTTAGCCACGCCCAGCACTCCTAAACCCCTCCCACCATTTTTAAACCCCGCCCACAACCCATTACAGGCCTTAAGCCCCACCCACTTTCCTTTAAAAGGCTTCAAACCCCTCCCACCGTGCTTAGGCCACACCCACAACCCATTACAGGCCTTTAGCCCCGCCCACATTCCCTTAAAAGGCTTTAAACCCCTCCCACCCTTCCTAAACCACGCCCACCACTCCTAAACTCCACCCACAATTCATTACTGGTTCTAAGCCCCGCCCACATTTGCGTAAGAGGCCTCAAGCCACACCCACTACGTTTAAGCCCCGCCCACATTTTAAGGCTCCAAACCCCGCCCACATTCCCATAAAAGGCATGAAACCACACCCACAGCTATAAGCTCCGCCCACATTTCCTTATAAGGCTTCAAACCCCTCCTGCCATTTTGAAACCACGCCCACATTCCCATCAAGGGCACCAAACCACACCCACTGCTATAAGCTCCACCCACATTCCCTTATAAGGCTCCAAGCCCCTCCCACCATCCTCAAACCCCACCCACCACCTTTAAACCCCTCCCACAACCCACTACATGCCTTAAACCCCACCCACATTCCCTTATAAGGCTTCAACCCCTCCCACCATCCTCAAACCCCGCCCACCACCCTAAACCCCGCCCACATTCCCATAAAACCCCCCCGACCACGCCCCCATTACCATATAAGGCCAAGCCCCGCCCCCATTCCCTTGTAAAACCCTCCCCATTTTTAAACCCCGCCCCTTTTTCCTTATCTGGCGCTCAGGGGGGCGTGGCCGGGGGCGGAGCTTTGCTGCCACGCCCTGCGGGCCGGGGGGGAGGGGCCAGGGCGGGTGCGGGACAACGCGGTGGGAGCGCTGGTGAGACAGCAGGGGGCGCCCTGCCAGCAGGTACTGACTGGGGGGGACTGGGATCCAACTGGGAGGGACTGGGAGGGACTGGGATCCAACTGGGAGGGACTGGGAGGGACTGGGATAGACTGGGAGGGACTGGGATCCAACTGGGAGGGACTGGGGGGGGGACTGGGATGGGAGTGGAATGGACTGGAATGAATATGGAGGGGTTCACTGGGTCCATACCGGTCCATACTGGTCCATACTGGTCCATACTGGTTTGTACTGGTTTATACTGGTTTATACTGGTCTGTACTGGTTCCAGGTGCTGTCGCTGGTGCTGGGCTCTCTCCCGCTCTCCGCGGATCTCTCGGAGGAGGAGCCGGTTCTGAACTTCCTGCTGGGGGCGGGGCCTGAGCGGGTGAGACCAACTGCACCCCGAGGAGGGGGGGGAGAGGGAGGGACCAATGGGGGGAAAGGGGGAAATAAAAAATTGGGGAAGAAGTGGCAAAAAATTGAAAAATAATGGAGAAAAATAGTGGGAAAATTTGGGAATATTTGGGGAAAAAATTGGGGAAAATTTGGGGAGAAAGTAGAGGAAAATTGAGGAAAGTTCGGGGGAAAAATGGAAGAAAATTTGGGGGAAAATTCTGGAAAAATTGGGGAAAATTTGGGGGAAATTTAAGGTAAAATTGGGGGGAAATTGGGGAAAATTTGGGGGAAAATTGAGGAAAAAATGGATAAAAATTGAGGAAAATTTGGGGGAAAATTTGGGAAAATTTGGATAAAAGTTGGGGAAAATTTGAGGGAAAATTGGGAAAAATTGGGGAAAATTTGGGGGAAAATTGGGAAAAAATTGGGAAAAATTCAGACAAAATTGGGGCAAATTTGGGATAATTTGGGAAAAAATTGAAGAAAAGTTAGAAAAAAAATCAGAGAAAATTGGGGAAAAAACTGAAGAAAAATTAAGAAAAAATCGGGGAAAATTTGGGGAAATTCTGGAACATTTGGGGAAAAATGGGGGAAAAATTGGAGAAAATTTGGGGGAAATTTAAGGTAAACTTGGGGGAAAATGAGGGGAAAGTTTGAGGAAAAATTGGGAAAATTTGGAGAAAAATTGGGGAAAATTTGGGGGAAAATTAAAGAAAAGTTTGGGGAAAATTGGGGAAAATTTGGGGGAAAATGGGGAAAAAGTGGGGAAAATTCGAGGGAAAATTCGGGAAAAAATTGGGAAAAATTCAGAGAAAATTGGGGGAAATTTGGGGGAAATTGGGGAAAAAATTGAGAAAAAATTGGAAAAGAACTGGGGAAAATTTGGGGATTATTCGGAGAAAATTTCGGGAGAAATTTGGGGAAACTTGAAGAAAAATTGGAGAAAATTTGGGGGAAATTTGGAGCAAAGTTGGGGAAAAATTGGGGAAAACTGGAGAAAAATTGGGGAAAAATTGCAAAAAAATTGGGGAAAAATCAGGGAAAATTTGGGGAAAAAATGGAGAAAAAGTGGAGAAAAATTGGGGAATGTTTGGGGAAAATTTAGGGAAGAAATTTGGGGAAAATTGGGGTAAATTTGGGAGCAAATTTGGGTAAAATAAATGAAATTTTCCCCCCAGCTGCGGCCGCTGCTCCCGGAGCTCGTGAGAGGCCTCGGCCCCGCCCTGGCCCTGGGCCGGCTCCAGCCAGGTCAGAACATTCCGGAAATTCCCGGAAATTCGGGAATTCGGGGGAAATTTGGGAATTTGGGGAGATTTTGGGGGAGTTTTTGGCTTTTTTTCATGATTTTCTTTTTTTAATTTTTGGATTTTTTGGGGATTTTTGGGAAATTTCTGGAGAATTCTGGGAAATTTTGGGAATTTTGGGAGGAATTTGAGAAATTTTGGGAATTTTGGGAGGAATTTGGGAAATCTCGGGGACTTTTGGGGAAATTTTGGGGGATTTTTCAGCTTTTTTTAGGCTTTTTGGGGAGAATTTGGGGGATTTTTGGATTTTTTCTTAGGATTTTTTGGGGAATTTGGGAGATTTTGGGGAGAATTTGCGGGAGTTTGGGGGAATTTTGAGGGATTTTTTGGCTTTTTTAAGGTTTTTTTTGGGGAATTTTGGGATTTTTTTGAAATTTTTGGGAAATTTCTGGGGAATTCAGGGAATTCTGGGGGAATTTGGGACTTTTGGGGGATTTTGAGGAGAATTTGAGACGTTTTGGGCTAATTTTGGGGATTTTTTGGGGAATTTTTGAGATTTTTAAAAGATTTTTTTGGTGGGAAATTTGGGGAATTTTTTGGGGATTTTTTGGAGAATTTGGGGGAATTTTGGGGGAGTTTTCGGGAATATCTGAGAATTCAAAAAAAAAAATTGGGGGATTTTTTGGGGGGATTTTGGGATTTTTTGGGGAAATTTTTGGGAATTTTTTTGGGCGAATTTGGGGGAAATTTGGGAGAATTTTGGGGAATTTTTTGGGGAATATTTGAGAGAATTTGGAGAATTTTGAGCATTTTTTTGGGATTTTTAGGAAAATTTTGGGGGGAATTTTTGGGCGATTTTTGGGCAATTTTTGGGGAAAATTTCAGGGATTTTTGAAAAATTTCAGGGGAATTTTTTGGGCAGAATTTGGAGAATTTTGGGGGAACATTTTGGGATTTTTGGGGAATTTTTTGTGAGGGATTTTTTTGGGGAATTTAGGGATTTTTATGAATTTTTTTTAATATTTCAGGGAATTTGAGGGAAATTTTGGGGGAAATTTGGGAACTTTGGGGAAAAATTTGGGTTTTGGGGGATTTTTTTGGGATTTCTGGGAGAATTTCTCAGAAATTTTTGCTGAATTTTTTGGGAATTATTTGGGGATTTTTTGGAGATTTTTTGGGAAAAAAAATTGGGAAATTTGGGGAATTTGAGGAATTTTTTGGTTTTGGGGGAGAAAAATTTGGGAATTTGGGGGGAAAAATTTGAGATTTTGGGGATTTTTGGTCTCATTTTTTTCTTTTTTGTGTCTCCCTGGTCCCTCCCCCTCCCCCCCTTTGGCTCCGCCCCCTCAGCTCTCAGCCAATCACTGCTGGCGCTGCTCCGCCAGCTGGGCGGGGCCGACCCCCAGCGCTTCCGGGTGGGCGTGGCCTCGCTGGACCCCGCCCACGCCGCCATCTTGGGCGGGATGTTGGATGACGTCATCGGCAGCCAATGAAAACGGAGGATGACGGGAAAAGGGGGCGTGGTTTATTCTCTGGGAGGCGGGGCTTAAAATTTTTGGGGTTTTTTGGAACTTCCCCCCTAAAAATTCTGCCCCAAAATTGATGAAATTCAACTAAAATTTACCCCCAAAAATGTAAAAAAGAAAAAAAAATTTCAATAAAAATTTGCATAAAATTTACATTAAATTTGCATAGAATTTAAATGAAGTTTACATTACCATCTAAGAATAATTTATTAGAGAATGAATAAACATTTTGACTGAAATTGGTGGAAATTATTTCAAAAATTTTCACCCAAAATCCCCCCAAAAATCCCAAATTTCACCCAAAAAACTTTCCCAAAAAAATCCCAAATTTTCCCCCAAAATCCCAAATTTCACCAAAAAAATTTTCCCCAAATTTCCCCCAATACTTCCCCCAAAAATCCCAAATTTCCCCCAAAAATCCCAAATTTCCCCAAATCATTCCTCCCAAAAAATCCCAAATTTCCTAAAAGTTCCCCCAAAAAAATCCCAAATTTCCCCTAAAAATTTTCCATCCCAAAATCCTAAAATTTCCCCCCCAAAAATCCCAAATTTCCCCAAAAAATTCTCCCAAAAAACCCCAAATTTCCCCCAAAAATTCCCCCCCAAAATTTCCCAATTTTGACTCAAAAATTCCCCAAAAATCCCAAAATAGACCCAAAAAATCCCCAAAACTTCACCACTTCACCCAAAAGTTCTCAAAAATTCCCTGAAATTTCCAAATTGGACCCAAAATTTTCCCTGAAATCCCAAAATTTCCCAAATTTGACCCCAAAATTTCCCCAAATTCCCAAATTTCACTCAGAACTTTCCCAAAAAACCCAAAAATTCCCAAATTTGACCACAATAATTCTGAAAAAATCCAAATTTCACCCCAAAAAATCCCAAAAATTCAGAAATTGGACCCAAGAGCCCCAAAAAAATGCCAAAAAATTCCCAAAATTCCCCCAAAATTTCCCAAATTCCACCCTAAAATTCCCAATTTTCACCCAAGATTTCCCCCAAAACCCAAAAAATTCCCAAATTTGACACAAAAATTCAAAAAAATTCCCTAAATTTCACCAAAAAATTCCCCAAAACCCCCCAAAATTCCCAAATTTTTACCAAAAATCCCAAAAATTCCCACATTTGACCCCAAAATTCCCAAATTTCCCTCAAAACTTCCCAAATTTGACCCCAAAATTTCCCCTAATTCCCAAATTTGACCCCAAAATTTCCCCAAAAATCCCAAAAATTCCCAATTTTGACCCAAAAATTCCCAAATTTCCCCCCAAAATTCCCAAATTTGACCCCAAAGTTCCCAAAATTGCCCAAAAATTCCCAAATTTGACCCAAAATTCCCCCCAAGACCATTCCGCACTCCATATAAGGCAATGTGGGCGGGGTTTATAGGCGCCGTGGGCGGAGCTTGATGCGGATTGGGCCGTAGGGGCGGGGCTGCTCCAGCTTCAGCCAATGGGAGGCGCAGAGATCTGGGAAGGGGGCGGGGCTTGAGGTCAATATGGCAAAAGGGGCGGGGCTTGGGGTAAAGGGGCGGGGCTTAATAAGCGGAGGGGAAGGGGCGGGGCTTTGGGGAATGGTTAGAAGGGGTGGGGCTTAAATAGGGGAGGGCAAAGGGGCGGGGCTTAGAGTGGGTGGAGCTTAAAGTGAATAGTTAGAAGGGGCGGGGCTTAAACATAGGATGGCAAAGGGGCGGGGCTTAAAGGGAATAAGTTGTAAGGGGGCGGGGCTTAAATAAGGAAATGAGATAAAAGTGGGAGGGGCCTGCAAGGGATAGGGTTAAAGTGGGCGGGGCTAAAGGGAGAGGTTTAAAAGGGTGGGGCTGAAAGTGGGTGGAGCTTACAGGAAGTGGGCGGGATTTAAAGTGGGTGGGGCTAAAAGGAGGAGCTTTAAAGCGGGTGGGGCCTAAAGGCGAGGTTTAAAAGTGGGTGGGGCTTAAAGTGGGTGGGGCTTAACAGCAGGAAGTGGGCGGGGTTTAAAGTGGGCGGAGCTAAACGAAGAGGTTTAAAGTGGGTGGGGCTTTAGCAAGAAATGGGTGGGGTTAAAAGTGGGTGGGGCTAAAAGGAGATGTTAAAAGTGGGTGTGGCTTAAAGGGGAGGGGCTAAAAGCAGGAGAGGATGAAGGGCAGGGCTGTAAAGTGGGCGGGGTTTAAAGGGAGTGGGCGTGGCTTGGCGGAAGGGGTGGGGCTTAAAGAGGAAGGAAGGAAAGGGGTGGGGTTAAAAGGGGGCGTGGCTAAGGGCTGGAGCATAAGTGGGCGGGGCTTAAATATGGAAATGTGGGTGGGGCTTAAATGGTAAAAAATGAGTGGGGCTTAAAGGGGAGGGGCTAAAGTGGGATAAAGGGGTGGGGCTTAAAGTGGGCGTGGTTAAAGGGAGTGGGTGTGGCTAAAGGCAAAAGGGAGATGGGGAAGGGGCGGGGCTTTGGTGGGTGTGGCTCTAAGGGGAGGGGCTAAAAGCAAAAACAAATGGGAGGGGTTTCAATGGGCGTGGTTTAAAAGGAGTGGGCGTGGCTTCGGTGAAAGGGGTGGGGTTTAATGATGAAGGATTGAAAGGGGGTGGGGCTGAAATGGGGATGTGAAAGTGGGCGTGGCTTTGGTGGGTGGGGCTTCAAGGGGATGGGTTATAGTGGGCGGGGCTTAAAAAAGGTGTGGTTAAAAGGGGGCGGGGTGTGGGTGGGGTTTAAGGGAGTGGGTGTGGCTTAGAGTGTGGGCGTGGCCAAGGCTCACCCAGGCAGAGAGCAAAGGCCTGAGCAACGCGGGGGCGTGGCCAATCAGGAGCCATGATGGCGGCAAGCTCCGCCCCCTCCGGGGCTTGGGCGTGGTCCAGGATCAGCCTTGGGGGGAGGGGAAAAAGAGAAAAGGAATTTAAAAAAATTAATTAAAAACTCATTACAAATTACCAAGAAAATCGCTAAAATATTATTTAAATTTATGCAAATTTTCCAAGAAAATATTCATGAGAAATTCCCTGAAAAAAAGTCTTGGGAAAGATCACAACGAATTTTAAATTTTTTTTAAGAGAAAATTCTGGAAAAAAATCTTCAAAAATTTGAAAAAAAAAAAAAAAATTCCTTTAAAATTTGATTTATTATTAAAAATATTACCAAAAGAATTTTTAAATTCCTTAAAAAAATGGGAAAAATTCACAAAATTTCTGAAAAAACCTTAAAAAATTGAAAAACTTTGGGGACAATTTTACCAAAGTTTCCTAAAAAAAATTCCCGAAAAATTCCTAAAAAAATTCTTAGGAAAATATTTCCAGAATTTCACCCAAATATTCCTGAAAATTGACTTGAATTCAAAAAACCCCAAAAAATTCCCAAAATTTCCCCAAAAATTTCCCAAAATTGAAAAAAATTCTCTGAAGTTTTCCCAAAAAATTCCCCATAATTTAAAAAAAAATCTCAAAAAATTCTTTAAAATTTTTCCTCTAAATTTCAAAATTTTCTCCCAAATTTCCAAGATTTTTTATCTAAAATCCAAAAATATTCCCCAGAATTTCCAATTTTTAGCAAAATCCCTCAAATCTGGCCCAAATTCCTCAATTTTTTGTAAAAATCTTCCCAAAATGCTCCAAATTTTGGGCAAAATTCCAAATTTTTAAAAAAATTCCAACAATTTCCCAAAAAATTTAAATTTTTTTGCCCAACTTTGTCAGATTCCTCAATTTTTCCCCCAAATTTTGACCAAAATCCCCCCCAAAAAAACTTCAAAAAATTTCACAAAAATTAAAAAAATAAATTTAAAAATTCCAGAATTTTCCAGAGATTTCAAAAATTCCAAAAATGGCAAAAAAAATTCCCCCAAATTCCCCCAAATTCCCCGAAATTCCGGAAAGTTCCGGCCTCACCTCCTGAGGTCGATCGGCGGCGCCTCCGGAATCTCCGGGAGAACCTCGGGGGGCGGAGCCGGAAGTGGCGGGATGCTGGTGGGAGGAGTCACAACATTAAGGCCACGCCCCCTCTCTAAACCCCGCCCATATCATCTTCCTGTTAATTTATGGGTACTGTCTCTTTAAATGATGTCACTTCCTGGTTTAGCCCCGCCCACTTACGCCATCATTCTCCTCCTAAATTTAATCAATTTTCACTTCCTGGTTTTTTAAACTTCCTGTTTTGACTCCACCCACTTCTGGCCGCCATTTTGTCCCACAATTTTTTACTTTTTGTTTCAAATTTGTCTCCAAATCTCCAAAATTCCCTCAAAGTTTTGAATTTTCTGGAATTTTCCGTCACTTTCGTTCCCAATCCTTCCCCTAATTCCACTTCCGGTCCCACCCTGAAAACTTTTGGGTGAAATCCAACCCTTCCGGGTTAGGCCACGCCCACTTCCGGTTCTAATAGCAGCTTCTGGGCGCCATTTTGTCCAAGATTGTTACCATTTTTCATTTAAATTTCTTCATAAATCGCCAAAACTTCCCCAAAATCAGAAAAATTTCTGCGATTTTCTGCAATTTTCCCTTCATTGTCGTCCCAATTTTTGCCTAAAATTCCACTTCCGGTTCAACCCAGAAAATTTAAAGAGAATTTAGAATATTTTCCAGTTTAGGCCACGCCCACTTCCGGTTCCTGAGGCAGCTTCCGGCCGCCATTTTGTGCCAGATTTTAAAATAATTTCTTTTTTTCATTTTTCCCAAAATCGCCCAAATTTTCCCCAAACTTTCAGCTACTTTCTGGAATTTTCCACACTTCCCTCCCCTAATTCCACTTCCTGTTTAGTTTTGATAATTCTGGAGTGAGTTTAAGTAACTTCCGGGTTTTCACCACTCCCATTTCCGGTTCAGGCCACGCCCCCACCTCGGCTCCTCCTCCATCGGCTCCAGGGAAATCTCTGAGGGAGGGGGAGGGGAAAAAAATCAGCACCAAAAATCCCCAAATTTCCCAAAATTTTTTCCCAAAGTTCCAAATTTATTCAAAAAAATTCCCGAAATTTTTTGGCTTTTCTGAAAAAATTCCCCAAGAATTCCCTAAATTTCACAAAAAACTCCTAAAAATCGAGAAAAGTCCCAAAAACACAAAGAAATTTCCTGATTTTTTTCAATATTTTATCCAAAAAAGACCAAATTTTCAAAAACATTTCCGGATTTTTCCGCCCAAAAATTCCCAAAATTTTTCCCATTCTCAAAGAATTCCCAAAAATTCACTAAAATAAAAACACCCTAAAAAATTTTTTAAAAATCTCCAAAAATTCCAAAATTTCCTCCAAATATTCCAAAAATTCCCCAAAAAACTCCAAAAGTTCCCAAATTCTACAATTTTCCCCAAAAATTTCCCCAGTATTCCATTACCGCTTAAATTTTTTCTAAATTTCTCCAAATTTCTACAAAAATTTTTAAAATCTTCCTAAATTTGCCAAATTTTGTTAAAATTTCAGCAAAATTTTCCAAAATTTCTGCCAAAAAACCTCAAAATTTTCCAATTTTTCTGATTTTTGTCCGACTTGGAAAAAACCCCAAATTTTTCTCTAAAAATTTCCAAAAATTTTCCCAAAAATTTCCATTTTTTCTCCTCCAAAAAAATTTCAAGAGAAGCTTTTTAAAAGAAAAAACTATTCTAAAAAATCCTTTCAAAAATTCCCCAGAAATTCCCCAAAAATACCCAAATAATTCCCAAATTTTCTCTTCAATTTTTACCAAAAAATTCCAAATCTTTTTTTAATTTCCCAAAAATTTCCTGGAATTTCCTTTAAAATCCCCCCAAAAATGCCAAATTTTTACCCAGAAATTCTCAATTTTTCAGCCCAAAACTGCAAATTTTTTTTTCCCCAAATCCCAAAAACGCCCAAAAATTTCTCAAAAATTCCCCAGAAATTCCTCAAAAATTCCCTAAAAATTCCCCAGAAATTGATCAAAAATTCCCTAAAAATTCCCCAGAAATTGATCAAAAATTCCTAAAAATTCCCCAAAAATTTTTCTAAAATTCCCAAAAAATTCCACAAAATTTCTTCAAAAATTCCCAAAAATTTCCCCAGAAATTCCTCAAAAATTCCCCGAAATTTCCTCAAAAATTCCAACAAAAATCCCAATTTTTTCCCAAAAAACCCAATTTTCCATCCCAAAACCCCCAATTTTTTTCCCCAAACCCCCAAAATTCCCCAAAATTCCCCAATTTCCCCCAAAATTTGCAATTTTTGGGTTCCTCACCGGAGCTGGGCGGGGCCAGGCTCGGCTCCAGCGCCTCCCGCAGAACCTGGGGCGGAAATCCCAAATAAGCCCCTCCCACCCAAGCCACGCCCACTTTTATTTAAATACCACACCTCCATCCTTTTTAAGCCACGCCCCTTTTCATAAAGCCACGCCCGCGCCATTAAACCACGCCCATTTTACATCTCACCTTAATCCCACCCACTTCTAAATCCTCAAATTTAAGCCCCGCCCACTTTCAAATCCTGTCATTTAAGCCCCGCCCACTTTTAAATCCTCTCCTTTAAGCCCCGCCCTCTTTAAAGCCTCTAAGCCCCGCCCACTTTTAAATCCTGAGCCCCGCCCACTTTTAAATCCTCTAAGCCCCACCCTCTTTTAAATCCTCTGAGCCCCGCCCATTTTTAAATCACCTTTAAGCCCCGCCCACTTATCAATCCTCTCCTTTAAGCTCCGCCCAGTTTTAAATCCTCTTATTTAAGCCCCGCCCACTTTTAAATCCTCACCTTTAGGCCCCGCCCATATTCCCTGTTTAAGCCCCACCCACTTTATTTGTTTTCCTTTAAGCCCCGCCCGCTTTAAAATATTCCCCTTTAAGCCACACCCCTTTTCCTTAAGCCACGCCCACACCCGTTAAGAACAACCTTTTAGGCCCCTCCCCTTAAAGCCACACCCACTTTAAGCCCCGCCCAATTTATCTCAAAGCCCCACCCACTTTTAACCATTCCCCTTTAAGCCACACCCCTTTTCTTTAAGCCACGCCCACTCCCTTTCACCACATCCATCTAAGCCCCACCCACTTTAAGCCCCGCCCATATTTTCTGTTTAAGCCCCACCCACTTTGAGCTCTTCCCCTTTAAGCCCCGCCCACTCCAAGCCCCGCCCCTTTCACCCATATTTGGCACAAGCCCCGCCCCCCCAGAGCTCTGCATCTCCCATTGGCTGAGGATGGAGAAGCCCCGCCCCTATGGACCCATCCGGATCAGGCTCCGCCCACGGCGCCAATAAACCCCGCCCACATTGCCTTATATGGAGTGCGAGGGTTCTTGGGGGAAATTTTGGGTTAAATTTGGGAATTTCTGGGCAATTTTGGGAATTTTGGGGTCAAATCTGGAAATTTTAGGGGGAAATTTGGGAATTTTGGGGGAAATTTTTGGAATTTTGAGGAATTTTGAGGGAATTTGGGATTTGAAAATTTGGGGAATTTGAAGGAAATTTTGGGGAAAATTTTGGGAATTTTGGGGAAATTTAGGGAGAATTTTTGGGAATTTTTCGGATGGGGAATTTTGGGAATTTTAGGGGATTTTAAGAATTGAAAATTTCGAAAATTTTGGGGAAATTTGGGATGGGGAATTTTGGGAATTTCAGGGGATTTTGGGAGTTAAAGATTTGGGGAATTTTGGGGAAATTTTGGGAATTTTCTGATGGAGAATTTGGGGAATTTTGGCAAAATGTGGGATTTAAAAATGTCAGGAATGTTGAGGAATTTTTGGGGAATTTTGGGGCATTTTTTGGGGGAGAAAATCCCCGTTCCCCTCCCCCACCTCGACCTCGCTGGGCAGTTCCGGCGTTGGCTCCTCCTCCTCCTCCTCCGGGGGGCGTGGCCTGGCCGGGGGGCGTGGCCTCGGAAGGGGGCGGGGCTTCGCACAGAGAGCCCAGAGCGTCTGCAGGGGAGGGGGGAGGGGCCCTGCCCGGAGGGGGCGGGGCCAGGTCAGAAACCAACCAAAATTTGGGGCAAATTGGGGGGAATTTGGGCAATTTTTGGGGTCTTGGGGTGAATTTTGGGGGTTTTGGGGCAGATTTTGGGGGGTTTTCGGGGAGATTTGGGGGAATTTTGGGGGAATTTTAGGGTTTTGGGGGCAATTTTGGGGGAGATTTGGGGTAATTTTGGGGTAATTTTGGGGTAATTTTGGGGTTTTTGGGGAAGATTTTGGGGTAAATTTGGGGCGCATTTTGGGTGAATTTGGGGTGAATTTCGGGTAAAATTTGGGGTGAATTTGGGGGTTTTTAGGGTGGATTTTGGGGTAAATTTGGGGTGAATTTTGGGGTGAATTTGGGGTGAATTTTGGGGTGCATTTAGGGTGAGTTTTGGGTTTTTGGGTGAATTTGGGGTGAAATTTAGGGTGAATTTGGGCTGAATTTTGGGGTGAATTTGGGGTTTTTTGGGGTATTTTAGGGTGAATTTTGGGGTTGATTTGGGGTGATTTTGGGGTGGATTTTGGGGTAAATTGGGGGCTTTTTGGGGTGGATTTTGGGATGAATTTTAGGGTGAATTTGGGGGTGGATTTTGGGGTGAATTTTGGGGTGAAATTTGGGCTGAATTATGGGGTTTTGGGGGGATATTTTGGTCTGAATCTGGGGTGAATTTTGGGCAAATTTGGGGTGAATTTGTGGTAAATTTTGGGGTGAATTTGGGGATTTTTGGGGGATATCTTGGGGTGCATTTTGGGTGAAGTTTGGGGTGGATTTTTGGGTGAATTTGGGGGTTTTTGGGTCCCACCAAGGCTGGGGGTGCTCAGCAGATTTTGAGGTGAATTTTGGGGTTTTTGGAGCAGAATTTGGGGCAAATTTTGGAGGTTTTAGGGTGAATTTAGGGGTGAACTTTGGGGTGATTTTGGGGGTTTTGGGGGCAGATTTTGGGGTTTTTTGGGGTGAATTTTGATGTGAATTTGGGGCGCATTTGGGGTGAATTTTGGGGTGGATTTGAGGTTTTTTGGGGTGAATTTTGGGGTGAATTTGAGGTGGATTTTGGGGTGAATTTTAGGGTGAATTTTGGGGTGAATTTGGGGGTTTTTGGGTCCCACCGATGCTGGGGGTGCTCAGCAGCTCCTTCGGGGGGAGGCGCCGGTGCCGGGGCAGCTCCACGGGATCCTGGGGGGACAAAAATGG
>JAUZTD010103309.1:0-12656 GCA_034780875.1 Spinus lawrencei
ATGAACTTGCTTCTCTGGCCACCGATGCCCTACTGGAATGGTTGGACGAATACGGGATGGTTTGATTTGATTTTAAACGCCATTTCTTCCCACCATTTTTGCACGGAAATATGGTTTAAGTTAAGTAGGAAAAGTGATCCAAGCTATTATTTGGTTTACGGAACTATAGGGTTAATGAACCATAGACCCTAAGCAATTATTTGGTTTAAGGAACTATAAGGTTTAAACACTCATCGACTCTGACCAGTAATTGGGTCGAAGCCAATATAGACCGTGAGGAACAATAAGGTTTAAACAACTCCAGGGTCTAAGTAGAGCTGCTTTGAATTGATTTTAAACGCCATTTTTCCTCACCATTTTTGCGCGGAAATATGTATTTAGTTAAGTTAAAAAAAAAAAAAAAAGTGATGCAGGAGATGAGGATATCCAGCCCCTCAGGAACTGTAGGATCTAAGCACATAGACCCTAAGCAACAATAAGGCTAAGGAATTATAGACTCCAAGCTATTATTTGGTTTAAGGAACTATAGGGTTCAGCAACCATAGACCCTAAGCAATTATTTGGTTTAGGGAACTATAAGGTTTAAGTGCGCATCGACCCTGACCAGTAATTGGGTCTAAGCCACTATAGATCGTAAGCAACAATAAGGTTTAAACAACTACAGGGTCTAAGCAGCTATAGACCCTAAACAATGATTTGGTTTAAGCACCTATGGGGTTAAACATCTATAGACCCTAAGTAATTATTTGGTTAAAATAACTATAGTGTTAAGCAACTAAACCCTTAGCAATTATTTGGTTTCAGCAATTATAGACCCTAAGCAACTATAGGGTTAAGCTACTACAGATCCTATGTAGTTATTTAGTTGAAGCAAGTATAGACCCTAAGCAACTATAGGGTTAAGATACTAAACACCCTATGGAATTATTTGGTTTCAGCACCTATAGGGTTAAGAAACTATAGACCCTAAGGAATCATTTGTTTCTGCAATAAGGTTTAAACAGTAATAAGGTTTAAGCAACAATAGACCCCTAAAGGAAAACAGGGTTGTAGCACCCGTAAACTCATAAGAACCATAGAGTTTGAGCACCGTAATCAACAATTAGGTCTAAGCAATTACAGACCTAACCTAAGTGACCAGATTCTAGGCAACTGTAGACTCTAAGCAACAGTAGGGTCTAAAAAGCTATGGAGCCTCTACACGGCGGGTTATAGGTAACTCTAGGAGGATCAGTAACCTTCAGAGGCTAACAAGTGGTCGCTCACAAAAGACAAAATGAAAGATTGATTTTATTATCATTCTTATTTAGGCCAACCTATGCCTTGAGCTTACCTTGGTTCCCTTTGGAGATCAGGTCTATAGCCATCCTCACTCCATCCTCATCTTCACTATATTCTCATCATTACAGCCTCATGGTCAGGATAGTAATTGTACTTCCATGGCTTTAATGGTCAGATAAGATAATGGCAAGATAAGGTAATGTGAGGTTGAACAAAGATTTACAAACGGGGTTAGATAGGCTACCCAAGGTCACAGATGATTTAGGTAAGGTAGGTTAGGCAAGGGAAAGTTAATGACATGACATTTCTTTGAGAAAATTGGGGTTAACACTTCCTCGGTCAGGGTCAAGGTAAAAATGCTGTGTTGGGACCTCCAGTTGATTTCATACAAAAGGATTTTATATCCCCTAAAATAGTTGAGGTTTACTATTCTTTTCTTTCTTTCTTTAAAACCCAGACGAGAATTAATCTTCTGTTGCATAACCTAAGTTAACACCTGGGTAATGGAGATCTGCTTTAGGCTGCCTAACCTAAGCTAACTTAACCTGTCTTAACACCTTGCTAGTGGTGATCCGATCACGGTTGCCTTACCTAACCTAACTTAACTAAGACTGGCTAGTGGAGATCTGATGAAGATTGCCTGGCCTAACTAAATCTATTCTAACAGCACCTGGATAGTGGTATGTGATTATTGACTTTTTTGTACACATACTCTTCCGTTCATTTTATATTTTCCCTCTTCTTTCTCTCTTTTCTATGCTGCATTATATCTATCTCACTCTCACTCCTCGACTGATCCACCCATTTGCTCTCTATCTATATTCATTTTCCCTTAACTTCAAAGCCCTCCCCACCTAAGAGAAACCTTCTATAGGACTAAAAGTTATCATAGCCAAAGTTGTTGATATAAATGCGTTTTATTAAGTGAATATAGTTTGATATTGATTTTGGTTGATTTGATTACGAGTGTAATGCAAACTAATATGCCCAACGATATAATAAATACGGTTAACGATATGATAAATAGGTTAACAATGTTCAGAGAGGATGCTTCTTGTCCAGTTGATTTTCATCTAATGTCTACATATATTTCAAGACCGGCCACAGTGCATCACAGTAATGATATATTTTGTGTCACTAACTGGTTTAATATTTAATCGTTCGTGCCGTTCGTTGGTGTTTTCAGTATGGGGGTATTATTTTTGATAATATCATCACTTCCCGCACCACCTCAACCAGAGGTATATATATGAACAGAATTTGCCAACTCGTGTAATATCTCGACACATTACTGTGGAAGTGTCTGTAGATATCATATAAGTGCTTCTTTCATTTTCTGAAGCTTCTCATGTCCTGCTGCTTTCATTTTCTGAAGCTTCTCATGTACTGTGAAGCAGGAAGGTAGTACTAGCAGTTTTAACCTATCAGTCGTCCAACACAGAAACTTCTATGGAAGGGTATTACAGATAAACAGCTCCCTATCCACATCAGACAGGAGTGGATTATACGTACGAAAGAGGTGCTTATTAAAGTAGAAAGAAATACCAGCGTTGAAATCATTTGTATTTAGTTCAGAGAGACAAGTAAAATAGATTACATCTAGAGGGTAATAAGAATTTAAAAAAAGAATATTGAAATTTGTTCTTCATTGTACGAAAATCATAAAGTATATCAACAAATCTTTCAGAAAATTCTAGTCTGTTTGTGCTGCTAATTCAGGTCTCTCTTTTGTTGAACACCATGTGTCCAGTACTCTCCTGGCTTCTTACTTCTCTCTGCAGCCTAATTGTCTAATATCATCACTAGCTCCCTCCTTATTTTCATTCTTCTTTGATTTCAAGTACATAGTTGTTCGCCTTCTGTGATAAGGAGGTAGCGTCGGGAACAGACAAAGGAAAGGCCTCATTCGCTCACTGTCATGCATTGTAACCACAGTCCCTTATTCACAACGATATGCCATTCCTTGGTTTTCCTCGGCTGCTTCACATGCCCTGGTTCAGTCCGTCGACACCATATTGCTTCAGTTTTACTTTATCCCGTGCACGCCTTCTACCCTCTTGCACTGAATACTCTTCCTTTTAACTCCATCCTTCCAACTCCAGTTTGGTTTCCCCCTTCTCATAGTTCTCTCCACTTCTGACCCAAATATCCTCCTTATCAAACCCTTTTCACTCGTTCTCTCCATATACCCAAACAATTTCAGCACTCCCTCCTCAGCTGTCACAACCACACGTCTCTCTCTTACCCTTTTATTTCTTACTTGCTGAACCCTCCTTACACCACATGTTGTCCTCAAACATTTCATTCTAACACTCTCGTCTACACATTCTTATATATAACCATGCCTTGCATCCAAACAACATTGTTAGGGGTACTTTACCTTAAAACATACCCATTTTCGCTCTTCCACATAACGATCTCTCTTTCCACACATTCTTCAATGCTCCCAGAACCTTCACCCCCCACCCACCCTATAACTGACTTCCGTTCTATGCTTTCATTCACTGCCACGTCCACTCCCAGATGCCTAAAACACTACCATGTCCTTCACATTATCTCCATTCAAACTCACACCTCCAACCAAACTGTTCCTCTCCACTGCTAAACCTCATAACCTTGCCTTTATTTACATTAACTCTCAACTTTCTCCTTTCACACACTTTCCCAAACTCAGGCACCAACTCTTGCCGTTTCGCATCGAATCTACCACCAGCACTGAGTCATTAGCAAACATCGACTGATTCACTTCCCAAGCTTCCCTCTCACACTACAGATCGCATACCCGCTTCTGTTTCCAGGACCCTTGCATTTACTTCCCTCACCACACCATCCATAAACAGCTTAAACATCAATGCGCCACAAACCCACTTCACCTAGAACAATTCATCCCCTCTCTATCTGTTCGTACATAAGCCTTACACTCTTGATAGAAAAAAATTTCACTACTTCCAATAGCTTTCCTCTCACACCATATATTCGTAACACCATCCACAAGGCATCTCTATCAATTCTTCATACGTTTTTCTGATCCATAAAGGCCACATACAAATTCATCTATTTTTCAAGTATTTACCTTTACTCAGACACATTCTTCAAGGCAAACAACTGATCCAAACATCCTCTTTCACTCCTTATACCACATTGTTCCCCCTCAGTGTGATGCTCTGTACATGCCTTCACCCCTCACTTTCCCATACGGTTTACCAGGTACAGTAAAGAATCGCATACCTATGTAACTCAAACATTTACCTTTTTCCCCTTTACCTTTATACACCGGCACTAGACTTGCATTCGTCCAATCCTTCTGCACTTCACCATGATCCATAGTTAGTTTAGTTTATTGACCGCAGCTGCATTCTAAGTATTTATATACATTTAGTAAAGAATTTAAAGGACACATTACAATACAAAAAAAAAATAACTAGTTCAGAAAATGGTAAACATAATGAAACAAAACACAAATAAACCACTGGAACAACAGATGAGTAAAACACTATTTTGAACAACTCCAATACGTCATGTTATATATCATGAAGAAATCTTCAAGTCTGATAATGTCATTAATAAGGAAAGATGACATTCGCAGTCAACGGACATTGTTAAACCCCATGCCTCTCCGTGTGTACACACACACACACAGATGCGCGCGCGCACACACAAGTTCCTGGAGCGGACGGAGGGCAGCGCGGGAGTCTTGCCTGCTCAAGCGACCCGTCTCCACCATCCGACTGTGGGTGGTGTCCAGACACAGGGAACCCCGTGAATGCTGTTATACTTTGATTTTGATCTTCTAAACCATTCTCTTTCTGACTGCATTTGTTTCATTTGTATCTCCTGAGTTTTATCCCCTTCCCGTGACCACTTGATAGTGGAGTAGTAGCTCGTCAAGGTAGTTGAGGCTCTTCAGCAAAAGTAAGTTTGTCACTACACACTTAACAAACTTAGAACTATGTGCTGGGGGTAAGATGGCGCTATATGGGGGAAGGAGGAAGACGAAATTCTTTAAGTGATAACGAACAACTTATAAATGAGTATGTTACATAAGGTTCTAGCCTGACCTAGCATAAAGATCTTGACTTATTTCCTTAAAAATCAACTTTAAGAGAAAGTTAAGGACAAGATATCATGTACATAACATGACAGTATTCATTGCTATGTACTACCATCTACCATTCTTCTACTTGATCTTTCAGCAGTTTGTGACACTTTAGCTACTAAATTGTATATGAAATATATTGATAGTGAACTATAAAGACATTTCCTCAAAACTATAATATCTTCAAGAATAAGGTACAGGAGTGCAAGACTTCACAGAAAGAATATTTCTTTGAATCAGAGAAAATATAAAGTGCTTAACTTTGAAACTTCTCAGATTATGTTTTTATGACGGAAATAGGTTTTTTTTTTTCTACATATTCTCCATTTCTCACGACAGCGAGGTAGCGTTGAGAACAGAGGACTGGACTTGAGGGAATATCCTCTTTTGGCCGCCTTCTCTGTTCCTTCTTTTAGAAAATTAAAAACGAGAAGGGATGATTTCCAGCCCCCTGCTCCCTCCCGTTTTAGTCGCCTTCTACGACACGCAGGGAATACGTGGGAAGTATTTTTTCTCCTTTATCCCCAAGGATGAAACAAGTATTCATACTAAGTAGTCTTCTTCCTGAAATGGTTAAGCTTGAAGCAGCGTTAGAACCATGATAACATTTATGACATGGTGTGCATGCAAAGTTATTACACTGCGGTCATACTAGTAACATGGCACTACTCAGAAACCTAACTTAGCGCCCGGCAAGTGGTGATCTGAGTAAGGTTACCATACCTAACCTAACACTTGGGTTGAGGTGATGGATTAAGGTCGTCTGGCCTACATAAAACCTAACTTAACCTAAATTGACAACTGGCTTAGGGTAATCTGATAACGGTTTCCTCATCTAACCTACCTTATATTCACCTAATCCTTATATTCACTATCCACCTCATCTTCACGAAACACTTAACCAATACTAAACATGATATTTACTGTACATTCATATTCACCACATCCTTGTGTTCACCCTCACCTTCAATGCTACGGTCATGATCCCTACACCACATTGGCCCAGCTAAGGGTTTACTTTATTTCAATGGTAGTTTTTTCGTCCATAGACAAACAGACATACAGACGAACACTAATATCAACATTTATAGATGAATTGATATCGTCGACGTTAATTTGTTTGTCTGTTTGTTTGTCTACTGAATCATGTTGTGTTGCGGGGTGTGTACAGTGTTGCTGTAACATGTTGTGTTGCGTGGTGTGTACAGTGTGCTGTAACATGTTGTGTTGCGGGGTGTGTACAGTGTTGCTGTAAGATGTTGTGTTGCGGGGTGTGTACAGTGTTGCTGTAACATGTTGTGTTGCGGGGTGTGTACAGTGTTGCTGTAACATGGATCTCCAGGAACATGTCAGGCTACGTCCCGTGTGCTCTCCTTGGTGATGTAGCATATCTTAGAGAGGAATAACTCTCATTAATGCACGTAAGATATTCACCAGAATGATAATATAGAGGTACAATAACTCCAATAAACAAGTGTTATTTCTTTACATCCAAGAAATGTGTTTACCCCTTGATATAATTCTCTGTTCATGCTGTTGTAAAAGAAATATGTCCAACTTGCTTTAAAATGGCGACCAGTAAGCGAGGTATATGAAGGCCAAGATTGGGGGGATGTTGCCAAATCTAATTTTGAGCCATAATGCTTATTGTGAATTATGTTTTTTGTTGATTCTGATCCTTATTGAAGTCATGGGCCTAGGCTATTGGTCCGTGAGGAAAGTTACAACTATGCCAGCCAGCTCGAGCATTGATATCATAATATATCATTCTTATTCACATCTTAACGTTCAAGTACGCACGTTCATAAGTATTATTCTATTGAGTATTCTTATCTATTAATTGCTTTAACTTAATGGCAATAAGTTAAGTTACCTAATGACTACTCAACTATGGATTACTATATATATGATAGCGTTAAATACATGATATTGTTCGGTATTGATATTGTGATAAATGAGGAAACAATTTGAAAAAAAAAAAACTCTGGATATGTTCTCAATATTAATTGTCATTTATCTTCTGTTATTATACGTAATATAAACTTGTACTTTAAGTTTAAGTCTTAGAAATGATCTTATAATTCTTTCAAGTAATGTTATGAAGGATAGTGCCAGCAGAGATGTATATATGAGATAATTATGGTATGTTTTTTAGGTTGTGGCTGCCTGGCGGGCCGGCCGGCCGGGCACTTGGCTTGTCAACAATGACACGGAAGACGACAGTGTGGCTTGAGCTTCCAGATGGAAGGTGTCGCTGCCAGAACAAATTCTTATTCTCTCTTAGCATTATAGGACAAAAATCTACCCTGACCAAAAAATGTGCATTTGATTTATACCTGCAAGTTGAATAAGGTTTTATTGTGAAAACAGTAGGAGAGTGTTTAAGAAGTTTAATACAAAGTTTAGCGTTGCACGTGGTGTAGCACATGATAAACTGTATTGTGAAAACATGAGACAGAACTCCGTTGATTATTGTGCTTCGTATAGTGCCTAGTTTTACACATTATTTTGAGAGTTTGACACCAAGGTTAAATGGTATGGACATGGTTGCTGCAGAAGGTTAATGGGCCAACCACACAATCCAGGTCAAACCACAACTTCAGTTCTAATGACCACACTACACGTGTATCAGAAATTATGTAGACGTAATTCGAACCCAAATTTAGGTGAGGTAGAACCAGTTGTAACAATAGTGATCAACGTATGTGATATAAAAGGAAAAGTTACCGTAACAATATTAACTGATACAGGCAAAGTTATTCCATGTGTTAAGTCGCTTCCTTCAACCTTACACAGATGTTCAAGTGAAACTGGCTGACTTTAATACATTATACAGAAGAATCCTCAGACGTTGTTATGAATATTGAACTTGGCATAATATTAGCAGTAAATTAGATGCTTTTTTTTAGTGAAAAGAAATAGTTTGAGTGAGACCGAAAGAAAAAGAATGACCAATAGTTATAATTTGATGGGAGGGGTTCGGTTGTGGTGCTCACAGTGGTCATAATGTGGTTAGATCTGGTTAATGATGTGAAAATGTTTAAGATAAATACCTGTATCTAAACTGTGAGAGCAGAAAAACAAAGAATTTTGTGATGTTAACAGTGAATTGAAACAACTATTGGGATACAATAAAAGTAGATGGTTGGTAGAGATGCCTGTAGTTGGACAAATTTCCCCAAGATATTTATTTTCTTCGCCAAAAGTCATCTTTTAAGTTACAATAAGGACCCAGCTGTCCTGAATAATTCTTTTGAAAACCCATTTGCAGAACCCTTGCTCGATTTTGTGTAAAGTCAAAGCAGCAATCTTGCACATCACGTTTTCCCGAAGATTGAAAGTGAAAATGTATCAGTTGTTGAGGTGATGACCACAGCTGATGATTTGAAACAAAACGTATCATCGAAACCAACCATATCTTTCCGCATTCAGACAAGATGATGGTAGGCAATCAAACTTGAACAAGTGGAAGTGATTCATTGATCAGCCAGTAGTGGTCGATTTCTTTGACACGTTCTGTTCTGAAACATGTGGTCAAGTCTCTTTCAAAACCTTGGACCAATGTAATGAGCCTTATTAAAGCAAGTTTCAAAGTGGTCAGATATTCAGATATATTGAAGACAGTGGATTTTGTTAGTGAAAAATGATTTTTTTTTTTCTAAGTGTAATGTTGAAAAGTATCATGATGGTTTATGTGTTAGTGAGTAGAGTGCGAGAGATCAACAGACCAGCGTTGGGTAGAGAAACAGAGATATAAGCCATGTACGCATGTAGCTATTGATTTTGTTCTTACTGTGTTTCCCTGGAACCAATTCTTCTGTTGAACGTGCTTTCTCACAGATGAATAAGGTGTGGGCATTGAAAAAAATCAGAAAACCCCCAACTGTCGAGGTCTTACTAGTAACCAAAATAGATTTCAAGCAAACCTTGGGAATTTTACAGTAGTTTAAATTCCACTTCGGATTTATTGAAGATACCATCGCGTGGAAAGGACGACAACTTAAAGGTAAGTAGATTGTTTTTGTGCTTTGGATAAATATTATTGGTTAAATGTTTAGTATAGAGACGCCACTTCTATGACAACTTAAAGGTAAGTAGTTTGTTATTGTGCTTTGGATAAATATTATTGGTTAAATGTTTAGAATAGAGACGCCACATTTATGTTTTGATATCTTTATTTTTCTCTCGTGGATTCTTTGTTGCTAGCGTAAGGCTAATATAGGCTTAGGTGTAAGGAATGATTTAAGAGTACGGGATTTTACTTTACGATCATTTAAAACTATCTTTCGATATTTATTTACTCGTGCTTGATAGGGTTATAAAGGGATAGGCAATATCTGTGGCTAGAGAGAGACTCTAATATGGTAAAATGTGTAAATAGATATCATAGGTCCAGAGGGAGGAGACTGGGGCGTAAGATTAGAATGTGAATCATCCAAAGTTGAGTTGGAAGAAAACAAAGTGTCAAATAGAGCGGCTTAATCAGTTCGAGAGTGAGCAATAGATTGATCAGGTCGGAGAAGATGAGGAAAGGTGGAATTACAGTTGTTGGAGATGCTTTCCGTTAAAGACCAAAAAAAGAATTGTCGGTAGGAGTCAGGTCAGCACACTGTACGAGAGTGTACCTGGATCTTCGTACAACAGATTTACAATGAGTTCGAACGTGAATGAAATCAGTGGGTTTCTGGGGAAGGGAAGAGTTTCGTGGTCCGGTTACCACACACCGTCCCTGATGTGGTGACAAGCATCAGAACACGAGCAGTCAAACCACGAAGGATGTGGAAAAGATTTATAATGAAGATGGGATGTAGACTTCCATCCCAGCAGTAATAACTTCTGCTGTGCGCTCGACACATCACGATTCCATCCCGACCAGAGAAGCAGCATCCATTCCAAGGAATGGGATCTGGACAGGGACAACCACCACTTGGGCTCTCCCCAAAGTGCCCAGAGTTGAAGTTTTCTGGGAAGGGATGGTGGTCAAGCGAGCCCAGTCTGAAGTCACAGAAATAAGAGTGTGGTCAAAGGGCCGTAAAGGAGGCAGGAATGGTGTATGCATCAAGTAAGAGGATTCAGAGATAAAGGAAAGAAGCTCGTGTTAAAAGAGTGGTCACGAAGATAAGGGACTGGAGGAGGGTGTTTGATTGATTGTCCCAAACCATCAAGGAGAGAGTAAGGAAAGGCCTGGGCTTCCCCGGGATCGACCCGGTTACAGCCCAAACCAATCCCTGCGGTATGTATTGAAGTCCCCAGCATAAGAGTATTTCAGCTCCTGGAGGAGAAGGCAGCAGGGCCCTAGCGGCAAGACGTCAAGCAGTCGAAGAGCTGGACATAATTGGAGGAATTTGAGTGGTGGGAAAATATGCGAAACACAAAGGCAAGATGATAGAAGGTAGAGATTTTTCGAGGCAAATGATGATGATGATGATGATGATGATGATGTGGCTGAGGTATAGATGGTAGTAACTCGTTCTTGGCGTCGATTGGAGGTCTAGGGTTGGGAGGTGGAAGGGTTTTGAAGGATTTGTGGGTGGGTTTTGAGTGGGGAGGGAGTTTGTTTGAGGATAAGTAATGTGGGAAATGGGACGTACAGATGAAGTATAAAAGACTCTGCGATCAACCAGAGAACTACATTATTCTTGGTATTTCATTTGATGCTTTTCTTTGGTTTGTTTTATCATTAAGTCGTCAGATTTTTATGTAACTTCTTATTAAAGGTTTCTGTTGCTGCATATTTTGTAGTTGTTTATTGATGTTTGTTGTGCTATTGTGTTGGTGTGTATGGGGGAGGCTTACCAAGTCCATGTGTTGCTAATTGCTTACCCCATCTTTCATGATTATTATCTTATTTGCTTCTTGTTTAAGATGATAACAAGGGGTAAATAGATAGTTTTTCAGACTGACACCGGTTCCACTAACACCGTACCCATCAGTTTCGCCAAACATATCAAACCTACTAATAAGATTCATTAGACTTGGAGCCAAAGTAGTCAGGTTCCAGTTGGTATGGGCACTAGAGGTTTGTATTTCCCTGCGACCGGTCCGAAATTACATATCGATTTCATTGTCCTTGAAGGGAATCTTACACAACAGATGGGGGCTAGTGGAAGTGAAGGAGGGCAACTTTGAGCAAGTGAACAAGGTTAAGCTAGAGGTTGAGTATTTGGATGTGATGAAAGGTTCAGTAGAAACCTTTCCCGGTGTACAGTCTCTCAAAGTTGACCTTCACGCTAAACCAGTACTCATTCCAGACAGGCGCAATTGCCAGTATCCATGAAGCCTAAGCTAAAGTCAGAATTAGAGTGACTGTCCAAGTTGGGTGTAATTGAACCTGTAGATGAGCCAACGTTGCCCTTGGGTGAGTCAAGTTGGTGTGAGTCCTGAAAAAGGACGGGAAAGTCAGGATTTGTATAGACCCCGAGAGAGCTGAATAAGGTTCTTCAGAGAGAGAGCATTACACATTTCCCATTCTTGAGGACACCTTTCATGATTTGGGCTTAAGTTGACTTGGCGTCGTCTGGCTGTAGACATGTGGGACTTGATACTCCTTCTAACTTTCTAACCACATTGCAAACATGTCATGGTAGATTTAGGTGGCTGCGTCTACTTTTTGGGCCGAATGTCTCCTCAGAAATTTTTTCAAAAAGCAATTGGTTGAGGCACTCGCAGGTTTGAAAGGAGTTGCAAGCATTACTGATGACACCATGATACATAGGGCTAACATAACTGCTCACGAGGCAAATCTAAAAAGTTTTCTTAAATGTTGTAGAAGGAATGATATCCAGCTCAACAAGGAAAAGATGGATTTGCGATGTGACACCTTAACTTTCATGAGACATGGAATGACCAAGGAAGGCCTTCAACCTGATCCTGATAAAGTTAAAGCAATTAAGAACTTTCCGACCCCCAGAGTCCAAAACTGGCCTCAGATCCTTTTTAATAATGTTCAATTTTGTGTCTAGATTCCTCCCTAATGTGTGTGATGTCTTGCACCCTTTCCATAATATAAAAACTGATGTTCCTTGGGGCTGGTCTGTAGCACAAGAGCAGCCTCCAGAAAGTAGAAGACATGATAACTGATGAATCTCTACTAGTATTATATGACCCCTAACCAAGAGTTAACGCTGGAGAATGATGCTAGTTAATATGGACTTGGCTCAATTCTTCTACAGGAAGGAAAGCCTGTAGCTTCTGCAAATAATACCCCTAACCAAGAGTTAACGCTGGAGAATGATGCTAGTTAATATGGACTTGGCTCAATTCTTCTACAGGAAGGAAA
>JAUZTD010117430.1:0-12425 GCA_034780875.1 Spinus lawrencei
ACTTTCGTGTAATAATCACATCATCAGGGGAGACACAAGAGAGAAATATAACAGTCAGTTGATATACATCGAAGAGATAAAGCTAGGATGCCATTTGGTAAACATGTGATTTTAATAAATTCCACTGCAATACCATCCAAACCCGCTGCCTTTCATTTTCCGCAAAGCTTTTACTACCTCTTCTCTGTTTACCAAATCATTCTCCCTAGACCTCTCACTTTGCAGCATAAATTAAAATGAGAGACCGTTGTGTGCTGAAAAAGGATGGAATACCCGACTTAAAAAAAGGGCATACATATGTCAAGTAGCAGTTTAATGGACTATATATAATAAAATCTTATGTAGAGTTCTAAATATGCACAATAACTTTCGCTAGTCTGAAAGTACTACACACAATTTCACAAACATAAGCCATAAACCTGAGCATACATTTACCTGAAAGACAATATATGTACAATAGGAAACTAGGCTGCAACAGTCATGTGTGCAGGATACTGCTTATGTAATGCTTATAGGATGGCAATGAAAAGGCAGCTTCCTCAGCAGATTTCAAAGGCTAAAACTGGTCATTACCTCTAGCAGGGGAAAGAGGTCCTTATCTTCATCCTTCAGTACATTCCACTTTTCTATCAATGGTGGCATGAGCATCTGTATGTACTCTTCCTTATTCAGATAATTTCCAACCGAGTCTGCTAGAGTACCTATGGCATCATACAGTATGAGAAGATTTTTTGCCTGAAAGAAAATATTCAGATTAGTCCATGAAAACTATAAAAATTCTCAAGCATAAAAAATGCAATAGAAACATCTGGATATGGGTTCTCGGAAATAACACAAAGCAGAATCAATCTAGGGATATTTCATCTAGGCATTTCAAATGCAAGAGCAGTTTGTACATATACAAATGTACATATAGGCACTGCCTAGAAAAAATAAAAATAAAATGGAACATGCTAACAACAGTGTAGAATGCCCCATTTCCAGAGCCTGAATTACCGTGCTTCTACCCTTCAGATCAATATTTTTCAAACGAGTACATAAGAGGAATAATTTCTGATCATATATAACTGCATTTTTCTTATGTAAGGGCTTGTAACTGGACTCTAGTCAAACTTAAAATCAACTACGCAATCTGTGTGAATGTGTAAGCTACTGCCTCACCATCACGTATGACATTTCAAAATGGCCTTAATCATGAGAACTCGTATCTTTAACTGACACTGAAAGTGTTGTCTATTGGTTACAATTAAGTTCTACTACATGCATGTCACCAACCTGATATTTCTTGAAAGCAAAAACTAATGTTTTGAGGATGTCAGCCAGGTATGGAACCAATTCAGTACATGCTTCTTCTTCAAGGGTTGCAAAAGCAGAGCATGCTGCTTCTTGCACTCGTTTATTGCTGTCCAAAACACATTTCAGCAGCTGAAAAGATAACTGGCAATGTAAATCACTCTAAAAGTATTATGTGTACATCAAAATCTGAATCGTGCTTATGTCCCCAACACTGACCAATCACCCCAGTACACTCACACATGTCTGCAGAACAAGCACGACAATTCTTTCCCACACCTGTAAAGGATGGTCAAGTGTGACTGGGGAGGCCTAGCCAGCAGGAGGAGGTGCCTTTGTCTGCATGCCTATGACTCATTCACCGACAATGGCCAACAACTAAAGTTGGTGGATCTATAAATCCTGTCTGGTGGATCTAAAGAACATGCTAGTAACTATACTGTGATCATTAAAAGGCTGCAAGAAAACTGAACACAAAAGCTGTGTGTTTACTCTTCTCCATTAGTTTCAACAGGCTTCTTCATGAAAGAGACTATGAAAACTAATTAAGAGTATTTAACTCCTATTTGTTCCTTTGAGTTTCCTTAATACCTTCAAGCCATTTGGCATCATGAATTGCAGTGTATAACATAATCATTACATGAACTCCATTTCACATATACTAAGACAACCAAATAAATTTGAAGTCAAAGGAGAGCTACAAGTCAAAGGAGAGCTACAATCACTATTTACAAAATGTTCTTATTCAATTTTGAACAAATACAAAATATACAATTAAATCATCCACTTAATGATGACTTATCTCACTAATTCATCCGTAAATTGTTAAATCAATAACTCCCAGATAGTAAGATGGAACTTTTAACCAAAACAAGTGATATCTAAAGAAATGCTAAAATAAGATAGAAGTATGATCTAAAATGGTATCAATTCCAAGAACTGCAACTGATCTTAATGTGTGGCACAGAATAAAACTTGTATTTCTTTATAATATAAAACTTGGTTTCTTAACCTTCTATTATCCATTATCTAATATCACTATCATATCACAAATTAAACAAAAATCTAAACAAGCAATCTTCAGAAATAAGCATAAAAGCAATTTCACAATCATATTTTGTCAATTTCTATAACCACGTTCATTTCACGATAAAAATAATGGAACTTTAATCAAACTCACAAACCATAAAACAGCTAAAAGAAACTGAAATTTTATCTCTTTAGACAGCTACACAGTAGATGTGACAAAATAAGGCTGTTCTTAATCAGTATTTGGTGTAGACAACATGGAAAAAGCAAGAAAAACATACACTAACACAGGAAATGGCAAACAAGTATGGGGAGTGGAACATTCTTTTTTCATGTGTGTTTACTGTCTCCCATAGCGGCCAAATCTCACTTTAATGGTTAGTCTACCTACATCCCTTTGATAATTCCCTCAAGAGGATATCTATGCCAAAATGGTACTTATAACTGGTGAACTCCAGTGCTGCCTCTATGCCTTTGGTGGCCTTCACCTTAACAGGCCACTGGCAGTGGGCAACTCAAGCACAGTTTTCAGAGGCTTCTACCTAATGTTCCAACCTGTTACTTCTACCTAATGTGCCTTCTATGTTCCTTCCTACTACTTCTATCTAATGCTCCAACAATTTTGCCAGGAGGCAAGGATAGAACATAACTCACCACAGGAAAATCTATTTACAAAGGAGTTTTATGAGTTAAGTACAGTTATCAACACTGAACTAAGGAAAAAAAAAAAAAATCAGCATAAATTACAGTAAAACTAGTATAAAGTACATTTGATCATCAATTGTCTTCAGAAATATTCCTTGGAATCTGACTGTCAATATTAACAATACTGGCAAATGCAAGACCAATAGCAAGTTATGGAATATGGGGACAAAACATTAGTGAAATATATTCATTATTTATATTCATTTTACTTTGTTGCTGTCTCCCGTGTTAGCGAGGTAGCACAAGGAAACAGACGAAAGAATGGCCCAACCCACCCACATACATATGTATATACATACAAGTCCACACACGAACATATACATACCTATACATCTCAACATAGACATAAATATAAACACATAGACATATACATATAAACAAATGTACATAATTCATACTGTCTGCCTTTATTCATTCCCAATGCCACCCCACCACACATGAAATAACAACTCCCTCCCCCTGCATGTGCGCGAGGTAGCGCTAGGAAAAGACAACAAAGGCCACATACCTCCCTGGTACTTACTTCCTACCCCAGGAGTCCCTTCTATCTTTATGAGACCCCTGCAGTGCTCAAGCAGCTAGCTATGTCCATCAGTCATAAAGTGTTGTGATGTGTGTGTGTGTGTGTGTGTGTAGAGACTGCAGGGACACTTAACTAGTAAGAGCTCTGTATTCTTTATGGTAGTTGCATCACAAGCACGAAGGGCTTGGGATATGGCAAAATGGTGTTTGTATTAGTGCAGCCATCGGTGATGTTCAGAAGACAGTCAAGCCACTAAATGTGCGCATGTGTGCATGTGTGTCCTGATAGATGGCAGTGTGACTCAGGGATCCTGGTTTCTGATACATGTTTATAGTCTAATAGCTTTGAGTTTAAGACTGTGTTGTGAGGTTAGCTGTTTGGTGCTTATTGGGTTAGTTCAGTGTATATGCATTTTGTCAGTTACATTTGTTTGGGATGGGAGGGTAGTGGGAAATCTGAGTAAAGGTCACTGATCCATGAGGCTGGGGATAAACTTTTTATCTTAATTTGGGGGTTGGTGGTTCATTATAGTGGGATGCATGGGAGGGGTCTGGAGCTCTTGTACAGAACAAGTCCTGAAAATGTCAAGGTGGAACTGCTCTGGAGGGATTTTTGTTTCACTGTTAAGGTGTTGTGTGTTTGTTGTTGTCATGCAGCCACTGATTGTTCTGAGTGCCCTGTTTTGTGTGATTTGCAGCTTTATCATATTTGATTTTGAGTGTCAAAGACCATGCAGGTGAGGCATAGTTTTAAAGTGGCGTGGATGAACTGTTCCCACAGGGTGCTGAAGGATTTTTTTACTAGTCCAAATCTGGTGCCTGTGAAAATGTTCTGATGGCATCAAGTTTGCATGAAGCTTCTGTGTTCATCATATTCATATAGGGAGTGAATGAACATGTCATATGTGATGCCAAGACTGGCTGGAGTTTTGCTCAAAAGTGACTGTCCACTTAAGATGACTGAAGGGTGTAAACTGGATTCATGTCTATCTAATGTTAAAAGAGTGACTGAAGACTTATGTAGATGCAAATATTGTCCTTGGTAAGCAATTGTTCCAACTATGTAATGTAGTGCTGCATATATGATACCTCTACTGTGGTGTCAGGGTATGGTCATTGTGAGGTTGTCTGCATTATAAGAACCATTTACTTTGTTGGTACAATCATCCATAAAAGTAAAAAGCAATGGATGAAGTTTTAAGTACAATTAATTTATATGATTTAATCCCAAAAGTGAATCACATGTTAATGGATATAAACATGGAAAAAGGATGTCATTCAAGAATATGTATACCAACTCAGCACCAGGATAAGGAGAGTTATCACCCGAAGACTGACACATCTAAATGATTGGCTCTAAATGCTTGGGTTTAAACATCACATTATACAATTTCATATCTTCAACCTAGGTGCAACAGGTAAGTGCTAACAACACTAAGAGTAATATTCAGCATTATTTGATCTTTAGGTTTAGAACCCTCTATTTACAACGAAAACCACCAAGCTGAAATTCATGAAACTGAGAATCCCCAGATTTCACTGTTCCTCATCACAAACATTCATCATGATCCTGGTGTACAAGACTGCTAGAGAGTGGATATGTAAAAAAGGCTGTTGTTCATTTATTCGTAAGGAGGGAGAAGTTACTGAAATAATCATTATCATGATAAGGACTAAACTCATTAGATAAATATCGTTTCAGTAATTTTCAAGTGAATCCCAGAATTGTTATGGGCACCCTCAAAAAGGGATACCATAAAAACACCTAAACTGCATGTAAGGAAGACTATGAAAGTGTGAACCACAAACACTGTACTGTACTCCAAAAACTGAAAAGAGAGATACTCCAATGATAATGCTACAAATCTAAACCAATACAGTTGTACAGTTCGGTGAAATGGTTTGCACAGTTCCATAAACTGGAACAAAGGCATGCAACTGTGTATTACATGAATGCTCTCAAGCATGTTAATGAACTACTGAGACACATTCAGGTCTTCTTAGCTTGTAAAACCCCACAAGCATTAATACAAGATAAAGACAAGCATGTTAATGAAATTAAGCATGATGCAATTACAGATATATCATGAGAAAATCTGACCACGAAAACACTTAAAAAATTCAACCATGGAATAATAATAATAAAAAAAAAGACAAATTTGCCTGAAGAACAAAGCCAATACTCCAATTACAGATAATATCTCATTTTTTAAAACAAAAGTGGGAAATGGCGATCAAGTATAATAAATATATAAGTAACCTAAAAGTAAACTACTTCATAAGCAAAAATCATGCAAAATAGATTCCAAAACCTTCTGCCTTTCATATATAATAAAGTGCAGTAGTTCACTACGATCTAGTTTCTTTTTTACTATAATGCCTTTCCTATTTTAGCAATATGGACTGAAAAGCATACAATGCCCAAAATAGTTCATACCATCCCTTTCAAATGCTTGTTCAAATCACTGAAAACAAGTTGCCCCAATCAACATCGACACAATTCAGTGTATCCTGTGCACGCTTCTTGCCCTCCAGAATGCTCAGGAGCCAGTATCCTAATACCTTATTAACTAGATCCTTCCATCTTCTCAGCACCCCCCTCAGCCTTGCTTCTTCCACTTCCCAAGCACAAACTTTTAGTTGCATTACTTCATCCTCTCCATATCCTCGAATCATTTCATCAAAACCTGGTCATTCCTCTCAATCTCCCTGTATTTACTACCACACCTCTCCTCTGATATTGTCATTCTTTACATGGTCAATCCACTTAACATCACATATCATCCTTTAGCATTTCATTTCCAAGACACCTACCCTCTCCCTGTTGGGACGTCTATACCTTCAAACGTTCCCATGTTTGCCCTTCCAGTTAACGAATGGCCTCTATCTATCTACCTATATCTCTGATGCCTGTTCCCTTTGGAAAATCCTTCAAGAGAGTGAGCACAGCAAGTCTCCATAACTGGTGAATTTCAGTGCTGACTCTTAGCCTTTAGAGTTTCAACCTTAGTGGGCCACTGGCTAAGGGCAACTCCAGCACAGTGTTTCCAAAAGCTCCTACCTAATGTTCCCACCAACTACTAATTACCTAATGTGTCAACCTAATGTTCCCACCAACTACTATTACCTAATGTGTCTACCTATGTTCCAACCTACTACTTCTACCTAATGCTTCCAGCTAATGCTCCTACCACTATTTCTACCTTATGTTTCTACATAATGCTCCTGTCTAATGTTCAAACTCACTACTTAAATCTATTGTTCATAGCATTTTGCCAAAAAGCAGGGCTTGTGCATATCAATCTGCAAAAAAAAAAAATCTAGTTAGAAAATGAGTAGAGTGAGCTAGGGTTTGTCAAGCATTATGTGTGACAAGGAGAGATTGTATGTTTGTGGAGAGAATGACCTCTGCTTCCATAAACTCCTTCATGCACCCAAGACCTTTGCTCCATTACAAATGACTACAAATTACATTCACAAACAAATCAAATAATCACACAGGCTACCATGGTGTAGTGGGTAGAGCAACTGACCATACTTAAAGCTGAGACTTGTCCAGGTTCAAATCCGGGAGCAGCAGTTAGCTCACAGCCAACCCTGCTGTTCCTCCTCCTCTTGGGGCAAATCTATAAATGTGTACCTGGCTTAGACTGAGGGTGTGTAAGTTTGTATAAACATTAAATGCATAGTACAAATATGTACAAGGTTAGAGATGCAGCAACACAGGTATAAAAATCACAAACCATAACACAAAATCTTTTCACATTTCCCAAGTTAGTATGGAAGCATCAGGAACACAAAGAGAACAGTCTTACTTGCTCATAACCACTCTCTACTCTATCTGTCATGTATAGTGCACCAAAACTAGAGCTCCCAATCAAAAACCAACACCCAAAGACCTCTACATGGTTTCCCCAACTATTCTACATACCTTGGTTCAGCCATCTGACATGTTACCCTCTACATAACATATTGTTCCAAATTACTCTTATTTCATACACATACCTCACACCCTCCAGCACGTTCAACTCTTACTAACTAAACCCATCTTTCCCACCATCCTTTTGTCACAAACTCAGTCTCCCCTACCCCATGCTTCCTCCACTTCTTACACATACAACCTCTTAGTCTCACCTCACTCACCCTCTCAACATCTCCCAAAAAAATTCAGCACACCATTTTTAGTTCTCAAAACCATACTCTTCATACTACCACATCCCTCTCTTACCCTGTTATTTCTTACTTGATCAACCCTCTTCACACCATACATTATCCTCTAGCTTTTCACCTCAAACACATCCAACCCCCTATGTACTTTTTCATGAAGGGCCTGTGAACATGTAAAACATCAAACACACACATCTCTGCTCATATGCAGAGACCTCTCTTTACACAAACTACACAATATACCCACAATCTTTGCTCCATTAGACATCCATAGTTGTATCAAGAGCTACATCCCAGATACATGAAATACCCTCCGTCATCCAGATTCACACCAATCAAACACACTCAATCTCTTCCCTGCTAAAGCCCATTCCCTTCTTTCACTCACGTTAACTTTCAAATTTCTTCTTTCACTCTCTCTTTCACATAACTATCAAACTCCTTCTTTCACACACCCTCTCAAATGCGAACACCAGCACAAATACTATCTATCTATCTATCTACCCATATCCCTGAAGCCTGGTCTCATCTGTAACATCCTCACGGGGTGGCCATGGCAAGGTCTCCATAACTAGTGATCTCTACTGCCGCTTCATAGCTTTTAGTGGCTCACTTTTAGCAGGCCACTGGCAAAGGGCATCTGTAGCACAGCAATTGCAGAGGCTCCTGAAAATTCCTATTGAATATGTCTACTTAATGCTCATGCCTAACATTCCTAACAACATATACTATTTCCAAAGAGAAAGCATAAAATCAAAATGAGAAAGGATGTAGAAAATAGTTTTAGAGCTTAAAGGTAATGGATTAATGGAATAAACTAAATGACAACATAAAAACTGTAGACAGCATACTGAAGTTTAAATGGCTGTACAGCAGAATACAATCAAGAGATGGGATCGATGGGATCAAATGGAAAACTTCCTCCCGAATATGAATAGATGATTACAAGACGGCTCTATAGTGCTATAAACATATGGGGTAAATGGAAAGATATCTACTACAGTGGATTTTTTTTCCCAGAAAGTGAAGGTGTACAAACAGAAACTGAGGTGGGAAAGTGGTCTGTCTATATCTCCTTGGAAGTTGATGCAATCCTCCTCACTTTTCACTCTAATGACCTTTGCATCATCTGCAAACAGAGGTAAGCAGGATTCCATTCATCCACCCTTTTCAAAAAGGCTCCTTAAACATGCATCCTTTGCTCCCTTCCACTAAGATTACCTTCTATCCAGTGAAAAAGTTCCTTGAACTTATTCCATGTGATAAAAGTGTCAAATGCCTTATGATAAGAGTACATGTTAATAATCTACATAGCGTTCTCTTTTCTCAAAGACATAGCTCCCTCCCTCATAGAAATCCATGAGATGACCGTGTGTGTAATTACCTAATTATACAGTACAAAAAGGGAGTTCTACACTTCTAGGGCCCAATCTCTTGACCTTTCTCTAACACAATTCTTTAAATTTGTGCATAATTACCTTATTGTTGCCCATATCAGTAGTTTCCCCAAGATCCAAGAATGCCACTTACATTTCATTCTCTTTCTCTATGTAAATTTCACAAATTTTTCAAAGCTAACACCTCTACCTCTTCTCAAGCCACACTGCTACCCTCAACAAAATTGTGTGCATGTCAATATCTTCTCTATCACCAAACACTTCTATAAATAAAACATTCACTTATGTCCCTTTTCCCTTTATATAAGAGCATCAGACATGCATTCAGCCAGTCCATAAGCAGAACTGGTAATGTAAATTGCAATAATTGTCAGAAAGAGGGTACAAGTACATATGAAAACACTTTGTTAAGTCAATCAAGATTTAACAAATAAAAAATTCTAAGGTACTATGCAAAATCATACCCTTTACATTAAAAACCTATACTCTTTAAGGCATCATGATATGGATCCACGTCCTAATGCCAATCAATGCTTCCTAGAAAGAGCCGATACTATTCCTTCTGAGTGCAGGTGCTCCCTTATGATGTTTGACTTTACAAAGGTGAGATATTCAACACTTTATTATAAGACAGGCTTATGTGTTTGATGATTTTGTCCAACTGTAGGATAATATAAGTGTTCTGAGAATGTTTAAGGTCAGCTAGGATAAGCTATGACATTCAGTAGGTTAGATGTACATTATTAACTGTATTAAATGTATTTTTGAATAAAGATATTTTCAACTTATGATGGGCTTATCAAAACCTAACCCCATTGCAAGTCGAGGAGCATCTGTACATCTTTTTTTTTTTTACGCTGAATATTTAGATAGTGTGGTAATCATCTTCAGGAAAATCTCTTAGATACAAAACCATGAAACCTTAAAATAACTATAACAAGTCAATTCAAAAACATAAATTCCTTTTTACAACTAGCAAATATTAAAATGCAGTCATATGAACAACTGCTAACCAACATACAATGCAGCATCAAACTAAAGGACATGAGTTTGTATTCAAAAATAAAACGTTCGACGAGAACATGGACTTTTCATCCAACAACACATGGGCACCATCACCATGGTTCATATGTTTGATACAACAGCCAAGAAAAACATAACCCCAAACCTCAAAAACCACTTCTCTAACATCTGCTTGAACATACGTCGAGTTGAAGTTCTTGGATATATAAAAAAAAATAATTACACAACTGAAGCGAAGTAAAATACACTAAGGTATGAATAAATACTTGTAGTGCTCACATGATTTGACAAACCTTCTCACCTTGCTTGAGGGAATAACAATACTCATTGAAGGTGCCACCATACACCCATTCTATGAGTACATCATCTCACTGAAGAGGATACCGAGGGAATAAACAATGGCATTGACTCAAAACTTAGAAGTGTTGCAGGCCATAGCATCTCTAAAATCTGAAATTAGACTAGGACAATATTAAAACATTGATCACTAAAAGCTCCAGTTCTCTCTGATTAGTGAAGATACAAATACTGCAATAATTTTCCAGGACTGTCATAGCACACACTCAATGCCAAAGACGTCATGCCTTCATGACTAAGTTTAAGTTAAAATAAAGCCCACTTTTCTAACCTTACACAAGATACAGGCTCTAGACCAAGAGCTGACAAAGCTTAAGACTACTTATATCCCATTAATGAAAATTGTGAAAATTCTTTTAACCCTGAGAATTTCTTGAAATGAGAAAATCCCTTTCAAACACCTTAATACAGATGTGTGAAGGCTACATTTAACTAAAACATTGCTATCTTCTGGCTAATTTGATGTAAATTACTTGTAATCTAGCCACAGTATTTCAAATAAACTGGGTTTCCAGCTTATTATAAGAAAATGCAAAGCATATTGCTCAAAAGCATAAGTAAGAAATCCTACATAAAAAAATTTAGGCATGTAATACCATATAACTGCCAATCTACATAAACACAGTTAAAAATACACAAATATAGTGCTAGCCATACAAAAAAAATATGTTGGATTTCAGAGAGACGTCCATGAAACATTCACTACCCAATCAAGGTGCTGCTGATTTATTATCTTCATTCATAACACATGGTTAAAATGGCAATTATTGAACAAAAAGCTGTAGATATCAAGCACTATAAAAACACAAAGAAATGTGGGGTTCCCAAGTTCCTGTAGCCAACTCACAGTGGTCTCCAAACAGATTATCCATCCAGTGAATCATAAGTGTCAGTGGGATACAAATGACCTGCCACTATGTGTATGTCATATTACAAGGAGGGCTACATAAGACACACCACAAATATGTGCCTCTGTCTTAATACAAGGACTATGTCAATTATCACAAGGGGTAGACATATAGTCAATGTATGACTCCCAAAAGATGAAAAAATATATGATTATTTCTATGCAAAAGTAGTACAATTAATCCAAAGCAGTTATGCTGAAGTATTGCAGTACCAGAAAATCTTATGATTCTAAGTCATAGAAAATATTCAACATATAATTACCTTCACATTCATAACATATGACTAATGTACCCGTACAATATTCTGTGAACTGTTGTGCATCCACACTTCCAAAGCAAATAGTGGAAAACCCTTCGTCTCAGAGCAGATGGGCGTAAAAAAATTGAGAGTACCTCTCCCTTATATATATATATAAAAATATATATATATATATACATATACAAAAAAAATCAAATTAAACTGCCCTTGATTACACACCACTACAACCACTGTAGAATATTACACTGCATAATGTCAAGCCATCAGTTGTGCCATGGAGAATGATATTGCCCTTTACTAGTCTCAATTACAGCAACAAAATGTAATACTAGAACTTCTCAAGGCCTTATAACAGCACACAGCAGTTAATCAGAATTCCAAATGCTGCATAAAATGAAGAAACTTTAACAAAAAGCCCATGTAAACTCTACTGAGCTTGACAATGTACTCCTCTCTCTGACATCTGAAGAGTAACTAGACCCCAAAGTGCTTAATTTCATATGGGTGAGGTACAAAGCCTCTTGCAACTATGTCACCATGGTACTAAAATCAAAATGCAACACGGAGTGGACAAATTTAAAGACCTGTAGCAAAATTTAGCACCTGCAGCAAAAGGATCATGCTGGATACTAATGATATCAAATGCTGGCAACCTATTTAAACATAAAAAAGAAAGAAAATAAAGATACTAGAATATCTATTCAAACGCAATACAATGACATGTATATGTCCACCAATTACAAAAAATCAATGCTAAAGAATATT
>JAUZTD010148256.1:0-12069 GCA_034780875.1 Spinus lawrencei
ATTGAGTATAAATATGAGCGAAGACATTTAGGTAAACAATACCTAATCAACTTCAACACTGTCATGGTTTTGCAAAACAGCTGCATATAAGGCCACTTCTTTCTTTCTTTCTTTCTTTCTTTCTTTCTTTCTTTCTTTCTTTCTTTCTTTCTTTCTTTTTTCTTTCTTTTTCCTTTTTCATTCCTTTCTTTTTTTCATTCTTTCTTCGTTTTTCTTTCTTCATTCCTTTCTTTCTTTCATTGTTTCCTAGTTATTTTTTTTGTTCCTTTCTTTTTTCTTTCTTTCTTCGTTTTTCTTTTTTCTTTCATTCTTTCTTTCATTCTTTCTTCATTTTTCTTTCTTCGTTCTTTCTTTTTTCTTTCTTTCTTCGTTTTTCTTTCTTCCTTTCTTTCTTTCTTCCTTTCTTTCTTTCTTTATTTCTTCCTTTTTCTTTCTTTCTTTCTTTCTTTCTTTCTTTCTTCTTTCTTTCTTTCTTTCTTTCTCTTTTTTTGTTCCTCTCTTTTATTCATTCTTTCTTCATTTTCTTTCTTCGTTCCTTTCTTTCTTTCATTGTTTCCTAGTTATTTTTTTGTTCCTTTCTTTTTTCTTTCTTTCTTTCTTTAATTCTTTCTTTGTTTTTCTTTCTTGGTTTCTTTCTTTTTTCTTTCTTTCTTTCTTCGTCTTTCTTTCTTTCTTTCTTTCTTTCTTTCTTTCTTTTTCTTTCTTTCTTTCTTTCTTTCTTTTTTCATTCTTTCCTCATTTTTCTTTTTTCGTTACTTTCTTTTTTCTTTCTTTCTTTGTTTCTTTCTTTCTTTTTACTTTCTTTCCCTTCCTTCCTTCCTTCCTTCCTTCCTTCCTTCCTTCCTTCCTTCCTTCCTTCCTTTCTCTTTCTTTCTTTCTTTGTTTTTCTTTTTTCGTTCCTTTCTTTTTTTCTTTCTTTCTTCGTTTTTCTTTTTTCGTTCCTTTCTTTCTTTCATTCTTTCTTTGTTTTTCTTTCTTCGTTTCTTTCTTTTTTTCTTTCTTCATTTTTCTTTCTTCATTCCTATGCTTCTTTCTCTTTTCTTTCTTTTCTCATTTTACTTTCATTTTTTCTTTCTTCCTTTCTTTCTTCTTTCTTAGTTCCTTTCTTTCTTTATTTATTTCTTACTTTCTCTCATAGTTTTCCTTTTTTTGTTTCTTTTTTTTCTTTGTTTTTCTTTCTTTCTTTCTTTCTTTCTTTCTTTCTTTCTTCTTTCCATTCTTTCTTCATTCCTTTCTTTCTTCGTTCCTTTCTTTCTTCATTCTTTCGTCATTTTTCTTTCTTCGTTCCTTTCTTTCTTCATTCTTTCATCATTTTTCTTTCTTCGTTCCTTTGTTTCTTCATTCTTTCTTCATTTATAGTTCTTTGTTTCTTTCTTTCATTCTTTCGTCATTTTTCTATATTTGTTCCTTTCTTTCTTTCATTCTTTCTTTCTTTGTTTTTCTTACTTCGTTCCTTTGTTCCTTTATTTTTTCTTTCTTTCTTTCTTTGTTTTTATTTCTTGTTTTTTTCCTTCTTTCTTTCTCTTTTTTCTTTCTTTCTTTTTCATTCTTTCATCGTTTTCCTTTTTTCGTTCCATTCTTCTTTTCATTAGTTCATCGTTTCTCTTTTTTCGTTCCCTTCTTCCTTTCATTCGTTCGTGGTTTTTGTTTTTCGTTCCCTTCTTCCATTCATTCATTCATCGTTTTCCTTCATTCGTTCCCTTCTTCCTTTCATTCGTTTGTCGTTTTTATTTTTTCATTCCCTTCTTTTCATTCGTTCGTCGTTTTCCTTTTCTCATTCCATTCTTCCTTTCACACTTTCGTCGTTTTTATTTTTTCGTTCCCTTCTTCCTTTCATTCGTTCGTCGTTTTTATTTTTTCATTCCCTTCTTCCTTTCATTCGTTCGTCGTTTATATTTTTCATTACCTTCTTCCTTTCATTCGTTCGTCGTTTATATTTTTTCGTTCCCTTCTTCCTTTCACCCGTTTGTTGTTTTTATTTTTTCATTCTTTTCTTCCTTTCATTCGTTCGTTGTTTTCCTTTTTTCATTCCTTTCTTCCTTTCATTCGTTCATCGTTTTCCTTTTTTCGTTCCTTTTTCCTTTCATTCGTTCATCGTTTTTCTTTTTTCGTTCCCTTTTCCCTTTCATTCGTTCGTCCTTTTTATTTTTTCGTTCCATTTTTTTCTTTCATTCGTTCGTGGTTTTCCTTTTCTCGTTCCATTTTTCCTTTCATTCATTCGTCATTTTCCTTTTTTCGTTCCCTTCTTCCTTTTATTCATTCGTCAATTTTATTTTTTCGTTCCCTTCTTCCTTTCATTCGTTCGTCGTTTTTATTTTTTCGTTACATTTTTCCTTTCATTCGTTCGTGGTTTTCCTTTTTTGTTCCATTTTTCCTTTCATTTGTTTGTCATTTTTATTTTTTCATTCCCTTTTTCCTTTCATTCGTTCGTCGTTTTCCTTTTTTGTTCCTTTCTTCCTTTCATTTGTTCGTCGTTTTTCTTTTTTCGTTCCCTTCTTCCTTTCATTTGATCAGCGTTTTCCTTTTTTCCTTCCCTTCTTCCTTTCATTCGTTCATCGTTTTCATTTTTTCATTCCCTTCTTCTTTTCATTCGTTCATAGTTTTTTTTGTTCCTTTCTTCCTTTCAATCGTTCATCGTTTTCCTTTTTTCGTTCCTTTCTTCCTTTCATTAATTTGTCGTTTTTCTTTTTTCGTTCCCTTCTACCTTTCATTCCTTCGTCGTTTTCATTTTTTCGTTCCCTTTTTCCTTACATTTCTTTTTCGTTTTTTTTCGTTCCCTTCTTTCTTTCATTCTTTCGTCGTTTTCCTTTTTTCGTTCCCTTCTTCCTTTCATTCGTTCGTCGTTTTTCTTTTTTCGTTCCCTTCTTCCTTTCATTCGTTCGTAGGTTTTATTTTTTCGTTCCATTTTTCCTTTCATTCGTTCGTGGTTTTCCTTTTTTTGTTCCATTTTTCCTTTCATTTGTTTGTCATTTTTCTTTTTTTGTTCCCTTCTTCCTTTCATTCGTTGGTCGTTTTCCTTTTTTCGTTCCCTTTTTCCTTTCAGTCGTTCGTCGTTTTCCTTTTTTCGTTCCCTTCTTCCTTTCATTTGTTCGTCATTTTTATTTTTTCATTCCATTTTTTCTTTCATTCGTTCCTCGTTTTTCTTTTTTCGTTCCCTTCTTCCTTTCATTCATTCGTCTTTTTAATTTTTTCGTTCCCTTCTTCCTTTTATTCTTTCATAGTTTTAATTTTTTCGTTCCCTTCTTCCTTTCATTCTTTCGTAGATTTATTTTTTCGTTCCCTTCTTTCTTTCATTCTTTCGTCATTTTTCATTTTTCGTTCCCTTCTTCCTTTCATTCTTTTGAAGTTTTTATTTTTTCATTCCCTTCTTCCTTTCATTCTGTCTTCATTTTTTTTTCGTTCCCTTCTTTCTTTCATTCGTTCGTCGTTTTCCTTTTTTCGTTCCATTTTTCCTTTCATTCGTTCATCGTTTTTATTTTTTCATTCCCTTCTTCCTTTCATTCGTTCGTCGTTTTTCTTTTTTTGTTCCCTTCTTCCTTTCATTCATTCGTTGTTTTTCTTTTTTCGTTCCTTTCTTCCTTTCATTCGTTCGTCGTTTTTATTTCTTCGTTCCCTTCTTCCTTTCAATCTTTCGTCCTTTCTATTTTTTCGTTCCCTTCATCCTTTCATTCGTTCATCGTTTTCATTTTTTTGTTCCCTTTTTCCTTTCATTCCTTCATTGTTTTTCTTTTTTCGTTCCCTTCTTCCTTTCATTCGTTCGTCGTTTTTATTTTTTCTTTCCATTCTTCCTTTCATACGTTCGTCGTTTTCCTTTTTTCGTTCCCTTCTTTCTTTCATTCGTTCGTCGTTTTCCTTTTTTTGTTCCCTTCTTCCTTTCATTCGTTCATCATTTTTATTTTTTCGGTCCCTTGCCCCTTTCATTCTTTCGTCTTTTATTTTTCATTCCCTTCTTCCTTTCAATCGTTCGTAGTTTTTCTTTTTTCGTTCCCTTCTTCCTTTCATTCGTTCGTTGTTTTTCTTTTTTCGTTCCATTTTTCCTTTCATTCGTTCGTCGTTTTCATTTTTTCGTTCCCTTCTTCCTTACATTCGTTCGTAGTTTTTCTTTTTTCGTTCCTTTCTTCCTTTCATTCTTTCATCGTTTTTATTTTTTCGTTTTCTTCTTCCTTTCATTCTTTCTTCGTTTTTATTTTTTCGTTTTCTTCTTCCTTTCATTCTTTCTTCGTTTTTATTATTTCGTTCCTTTCTACCTTTCTTTCTTTCGTCGTTTTTATTTTTTCAGCCCATTCTTCCTTTCATTCGTTCGTCTTTTTAATTTTTTCGTTCCCTTCTTTCTTACATTCGTTTATCGTTTTCTTTTTTTGTTCCCTTCTTCCTTTCATTCGTTCATCATTTTTATTTTTTCGTTCCATTTTTCCTTTCATTCGTTCGTGGTTTTCCTTTTTTCGTTCTATTTTTACTTTCATTTGTTTGTCATTTTTCTTTTTTCGTTCAATTCTTCCTTTCATTCGTTCGTCATTTTCCTTTTTTTGTTGCCTTCTTCCTTTCATTCGTTCGTTGTTTTTATTTTTTCGTTCAATTTTTCCTTTCATTCTTTCGTCGTTTTTCTTTTTTCGTTCCATTTTTCCTTTCATTCGTTCGTCATTTAACTTTTTTCGTTCCCTTCTTCCTTTCATTCGTTCGTTGTTTTTATTTTTTCATTCCCTTCTCCCTTTCATTCTTTTGTCTTTTTTTTTTCGTTCCCTTCTTCCTTTCATTCGTTCGTAGTTTTTCTTTTTTTGTTCCCTTCATCCTTTCACTCGTTCGTCGTTTTTATTTTTTCGTTCCCTTCTTCCTTTCATTCGTTCGTCGTTTTCATTTTTCGTTCCATTTTTTCTTTCATTCGTTCGTCGTTTTCATTTTTTCGTTACATTTTCCCTTTCATTCGTTCGTGGTTTTCCTTTTATCGTTCCATTTTTCCTTTCTTTTTTTTGTCATTTTTCTTTTTTCGTTCCCTTCTTCCTTTCATTCGTTCATCGTTTTCATTTTTTCGTTTCCTTCTTTCTTTCATTCGTTCGTCGTTTTCCTTTCTTCGTTCCCTTCTTCCTTTCATTCATTCGTCATTTTTTTCGTTCCCTTCTTCCTTTCATTCGTTCTTCGTTTATATTTTTTCATTTACTTCTTCCTTTCATTCTTTCGTCTTTTTAATTTTTTTGTTCCCATTCTTCTCTTCATTCTTTCGTAGTTTTTATTTTTTTGTTCCCTTCTTCCTTTCATTCTTTCGTCGGTTTTTATTTTTTGTTCCCTTCTACCTTTCATTCATTCGTCGTTTTCATTTTTTCATTCCCTTGTTCCTTACATTTCTTTGTCGTTTCTATTTTTTCGTTCCCTTCTCCCTTTCATTCGTTCGTCGATTTTATTTTTTCGTTCCCTTCTACCTTTCATTTGTTCGTCGTTTTCCTTTTTTCGTTCCCTTCTTCCTTTCATTCGTTCGTTTTTTTTCTTTTTTCGTTCCCTTCTTCCTTTCATTCGTTCGTCGTTTTCTTTTTTTGTTCCCTTCTTCCTTTCATTCTTTCGTCGTTTTTCTTTTTTCTTTCCTTTCTTCCTTTCATTCTGTCGTCGTTTTTATTTTTTTGTTCCCTTCTTCCTTTCATTCTTTCTTCGTTTCTATTTTTTTGTTCCCTTCTACCTTTCATTCTTTCGTCATTTTTATTTTTTCAGTCCATTCTTCCTTTCATTCGTTCGTCTTTTTCATTTTTTTGTTCCCTTCTTCCTTTCATTCTTTCTTCGTTTTTATTTTTTCGTTCCCGTCTTCCTTTCATTCGTTCGTCGTTTTTATTTTTTCATTCCCTTCTTCCTTTCATTCGTTCGTCCTTTTCCTTTTTTTGTTCCCTTCTTCCTTTCATTCGTTCGTCGTTTTCATTTTTTCGTTCCCTTCTTCCTTTCATTCTTTTGTCATTTTTATTTTTTCGTTCCCTTCTTCCTTTCATTCGTTTGCCGATTTTATTTTTTTTGTTCCCTTCTTCCTTTCATTCGTTCATCATTTTTATTTTTTCGGTCCCTTGCCCCTTTCATTCTTTCGTCTTTTATTTTTCATTCCCTTCTTCCTTTCAATCGTTCGTAGTTTTTCTTTTTTCGTTCCCTTCTTCCTTTCATTCGTTCGTTGTTTTTCTTTTTTCGTTCCATTTTTCCTTTCATTCGTTCGTCGTTTTCATTTTTTCGTTCCCTTCTTCCTTACATTCGTTCGTAGTTTTTCTTTTTTCGTTCCTTTCTTCCTTTCATTCTTTCATCGTTTTTATTTTTTCGTTTTCTTCTTCCTTTCATTCTTTCTTCGTTTTTATTTTTTCGTTTTCTTCTTCCTTTCATTCTTTCTTCGTTTTTATTATTTCGTTCCTTTCTACCTTTCTTTCTTTCGTCGTTTTTATTTTTTCAGCCCATTCTTCCTTTCATTCGTTCGTCTTTTTAATTTTTTCGTTCCCTTCTTTCTTACATTCGTTTATCGTTTTCTTTTTTTGTTCCCTTCTTCCTTTCATTCGTTCATCATTTTTATTTTTTCGTTCCATTTTTCCTTTCATTCGTTCGTGGTTTTCCTTTTTTCGTTCTATTTTTACTTTCATTTGTTTGTCATTTTTCTTTTTTCGTTCAATTCTTCCTTTCATTCGTTCGTCATTTTCCTTTTTTTGTTGCCTTCTTCCTTTCATTCGTTCGTTGTTTTTATTTTTTCGTTCAATTTTTCCTTTCATTCTTTCGTCGTTTTTCTTTTTTCGTTCCATTTTTCCTTTCATTCGTTCGTCATTTAACTTTTTTCGTTCCCTTCTTCCTTTCATTCGTTCGTTGTTTTTATTTTTTCATTCCCTTCTCCCTTTCATTCTTTTGTCTTTTTTTTTTCGTTCCCTTCTTCCTTTCATTCGTTCGTAGTTTTTCTTTTTTTGTTCCCTTCATCCTTTCACTCGTTCGTCGTTTTTATTTTTTCGTTCCCTTCTTCCTTTCATTCGTTCGTCGTTTTCATTTTTCGTTCCATTTTTTCTTTCATTCGTTCGTCGTTTTCATTTTTTCGTTACATTTTCCCTTTCATTCGTTCGTGGTTTTCCTTTTATCGTTCCATTTTTCCTTTCTTTTTTTTGTCATTTTTCTTTTTTCGTTCCCTTCTTCCTTTCATTCGTTCATCGTTTTCATTTTTTCGTTTCCTTCTTTCTTTCATTCGTTCGTCGTTTTCCTTTCTTCGTTCCCTTCTTCCTTTCATTCATTCGTCATTTTTTTCGTTCCCTTCTTCCTTTCATTCGTTCTTCGTTTATATTTTTTCATTTACTTCTTCCTTTCATTCTTTCGTCTTTTTAATTTTTTTGTTCCCATTCTTCTCTTCATTCTTTCGTAGTTTTTATTTTTTCGTTCCCTTCTTCCTTTCATTCTTTCGTCGGTTTTTATTTTTCGTTCCCTTCTTCCTTTCATTCATTCGTCGTTTTTCTTTTTTTGTTCCCTTCTACCTTTCATTCATTCGTCGTTTTCATTTTTTCATTCCCTTCTTCCTTACATTTCTTTGTCGTTTCTATTTTTTCGTTCCCTTCTCCCTTTCATTCCTTCATCGTTTTCCTTTTTTCGTTCCCTTCTACCTTTCATTTGTTTGTCGTTTTCCTTTTTTCGTTCCTTTCTTCCTTTCATTCGTTCGTTTTTATTTTTTTGTTCCCTTCTTCCTTTCATTCGTTCGTCGATTTTCTTTTTTCGTTCCTTTCCTCCATTCATTCGTTTGCCGTTTTTCTTTTTTCGTTCCCTTCTTCCTTTCATTCGTTCGTCGTTTTCCTTTTTTCGTTCCATTCTTCCTTTCATCCGTTCGTCGTTTTCCTTTTTTCGTTCCCTTCTTCTTTTCATTCGCTCGTCGTTTTTATTTTTTCGTTCCTTTCTCCCTTTCATTCTTTCGTCTTTTTTTCGTTCCCTTCTTCCTTTTATTCGTTCGTAGTTTTTCTTTTTTCGTTCCCTTCTTCCTTTCATTCGTTCGTCATTTTTCTTTTTTCGTTCCTTTCTTTCTTTTAATTCTTTCGTCGTTTTCATTTTTTCGTTCCCTTCTACCTTTCATTCTTTCGTCGTTTTTATTTTTTCATTCCCTTCTTCCTTTCATTCGTTCGTCTTTTTCTTTTTTCCTTCCCTTCTTCCTTTCATTCGTTCGTCTTTTTCTTTTTTCGTTCCCTTCTTCCTTTCATTCTTTCGTCGTTTTTCTTTTTTCGTTCAATTTTTCCTTTCATTCGTTTGTCGTTTTCCTTTTTTCGTTACTTTCTTCCTTTCATTCGTTCGTCGTTTTTCTTTTTTCGTTCTCTTCTTCCTTTCATTCGTTCATCATTTTCCTTTTTTCCTTCCCTTCTTCCTTACATTTGTTTGTCGTGTCAATGTACCTCGTAACATTGACACCTAGAACCAGGGTTGGTGAGCTTTGTTTCCAGGGAAAAGGGGCAGAGTTATTGTTCCAGGGCCCGTTTCTCGGAGCAGATTTCTGGCTCCTAAAATTCCGCATTGCGCAGGATTACTCCCAGGAGCAAGATGGCACCAGTGCCAACTTGGGCTGGTTTGAGAGTGCCAATTACCTCCTGAAAACTGACGCCTAGAACCAGGGTCAGTGAGTCTTTTTCCCCAGGAAAACGGGCAGAGTTATTGTTGCAGGGCCTGTGCCTCGGACCAGCTTTCTGGCTTCTAAAATTCCGCATTGTGCAGGATGACTCCCAGACCCAAGCTGGCACCAGTGCCTACTTGGGCTAGTTTGAGAGTGTCAGTAATCTTCTGAAAAACTGACACCAAGAACCAGGGTTGGTGAGACTTTTTTCCCTAGGAAAACAAGCAGGGTTGTTGTTCCAGTGTTTGTGGCTCAGAGAAGCCCTCTGGCTCCTAAAATTCCGCCTTGCACAGGATGCGTCCCAGGACCAAGCTGGCACCAGAGCAAACTTAGGATGTTTTGAGAGTGCCAAGTACCTCCTGCAAACTGACACCTAGAACCAGGGTTGCTGAGTGTTGCATACCTGCGAAAGGGGCAGCGTTGTTTTTTCAGGGCCTGTGGCTCATAGCAGCCTTCTGGCTCCTAAAATTCTGCATTGCGCAGGATGCCTCCCAGATGCAAGCTTGCACCAGTGCCAAGTCAGGCTGGTTTGAGAGTTGCAAGTACCTCCTGAAAACTGATTTTTAGAAGCAGGGTTGGTGAGTCTTATTTCCCCAGGAAAAGTGCAGCGTTGATATACCAGGGTTTGTGGCTCAGAGCAGCCTTCTGCCTCCTAAAATTCCGCATTGCGCAGGATGCCTCCCAGGAACAAGCTGGCACCAGTGCCAAGTCAGGCTGGTTTAAGAGTGCCAAGTACCTCGTAACATTGACAGCTAGAACCAGGTTTGGTGAGCTTTTTTTCCAGGGAAAAGGGGCAGCGATATTTTTTCAGGGCCCGTGGCTCGGAGCAGCCTTCTGAATCCTAAAAATCCGCATAGCGCAGAATTCCTCCCAGACGCAAGCTGGCACCAGTGCCAAGTTGGGCTGGTTTGAGAGTGCCAAGTACCTCCTGCAAACTGACACCTAGAACCAGGATTGGTGAATCTTGTTTCCCCAGGAAAAGGGCGGTGTTTGTGTTCCAGGTCATGTGGCTCAGAGCAGCCTTCTGGCTCCTAAAATTCTGCATTGGGCAGGATGCCTCCCAGGATCTAGCTGGCACCAGTGCCAACTTGGACTGGTTTGAGAGTGCCAAGTACCTCCTGCAAACTGAAACCTACAACCAGGGTTGGTGAGTTTTGCATACCTGGGAAAAGGGGCAGCTTTGGTGTTCCAGGGCTTATGGCTCGGAGCAGCCTTCTTATTGCTAAAATTCCACATTGTGCAGGATTCCTCCCAGATGCAAGCTGGCACCAGCGCCAACTTGGGCTGGTTTGAGAGTGCCAAGTACCTGCTGCAAACTGACACGTACAACTAGGGTTGTTGAATATTGCATTCCTGGGAAAAGGGGCAGCCTTGGTGTTCCAGGGCTTGTGGCTTGGAGCAGCCTTCTGGTTCCTAAAATTCCGCATTGCGCAGGATGCCTCCCAGGTCCAAGCTGGCGCCAGTGCCAAGTTGGGCTGGTTTGAGAGTGCCAAGTATCTCCTGCAAACTGACACCGAGAACCACGGTTGGTGAATCTTGTTTCCTCATTAAAAGGGGCGGTGTTTGTATTCCAGAGCATGTGGCTCGGAGCAGCGTTCTGGCTCCTAAAATTCCGCATCATGCAGGATCCCTCCCAAAACCAATCTGCCACTTGTGCCAAGCCAGGCTGGTTTGAGAGTGCAAAAACTTCCTGAAAACTGACACCTAGAACCAGGGTTGTTGAGTTTTGCATACCTGGGAAAAGGGTCAGCGTTGGTGTTCCAGGGTTTGTGGCTTGGAGCACCCTTCTTACAGCTAAAATTCCACATTGTGCAGGATTCCTCCCAGGACCAAGCTGGCACCAGTGCCAAGTCAGGCTGTTTTGAGAGTGCCAAGTACCTGCTTCAAACTGACATGTACAACTAGGATTGGTGAGTTTTGCATACCTGGGGAAAGGTGCAACATTTGTGTTCCAGGGTTTTTGGCTCTGAGAAGCCTTCTGGCTCCTAAAATTCCGTATTGTGCAGGATGCCACCCAGGACTAAGTTGGCACCAGTGCCAAGTCAGGCTGGTTTGAGAGTGCCAAGAACCTCCTGCAAACTCATTTTTAGAACCAGGCTTGGTGAGTCTTGTTTCCAGGGAAAAGGGCCGGTGTTTTGTTCAAGGGCATGTGACTCAGAGCAGCCTTCTGGCTCCTAAAATTCCGCCTTGCACAGGATGCTTCCCCTGGCCAAGCTGGAAACCGTACCAACATGGGCTGGTTTGAGAGTGCCAAGTACCTCGTAACATTGACACCTAGAACCAGGGTTGGTGAGTTTTGCTTACCTGGGAAAAGGGCAGCGCTGGTGTTCCAGGGCCTGTGGCTCGGAGCAGCCTTCTGGCTCCTAAAATACCGCAATGTGCAGGATTACTCCCAGGACCAAGCTGGCACAAGTGCCAACTTGGGGTTGCTTGAGAGTGCCAAGTACCTCCTGAAAACTGACACCTAGAGGCAGGGTCGGTGATTTTTTTTTCCCCAGGAAAACGGGCAGAGATATTGTTGCAGGGCCAGTGCCTCAGACCAGCTTTCTGGCTTTTAAAACTCCGCATTGTTCAGGATTCTTCCCAGACCCAAGCTGGCACCAGTGCCTAGTCAGGCTGGTTTGAGAGTGCCAGAAACCTTCTGCAAACTGACACCATGAACCAGGGTTGGTGAGTCTTTTTTCCAAAGGAAAACAAGCGGAGTTTCTGTTCCAGAGTTTGTGGCTCAGAGAAGCCTTCTGGCTCCTAAAATTCCGCCTTGCACAGGTTGCCTAGAAACGCAAGCTGGCATCAGGGCCAACTTGGGGTGGTTTGAGAGTGCCAAGTACCTCCTGCAAACTGACACCATGAACCAGGGTTGGTGAGCTTTGTTTCCTGGGAAAAGGCTCACGGTTATTGTTTCAGGGCATGTGATTCAGAGCAGCATTCTGGCCCCTAAAATTCCGCATTGCGCAGGATGCCTCCCAAAACCAAGCTGGCACCAGTGCCAAGTCAAGCTTGTTTGAGAGTGCCAAGTACCTCCTGCAAACTGACACCTAGAACCAGGACTGGTGAGCTTTGTTTCCAGGGAAAAGGCTCACGGTTGTTGTTCCAGGGCATGTGACTCAGAGCAGCCTTCTGGCTCCTAAAATTCCGCATTGCGCAGGACGCCTCCCAGGACCAAGCTTTTACCAGTGCCAACTTGGGCTGGTTTGAGAGTGCCAAGTACCTGCTGCAAACTGACACGTACAACTAGGGTTGGTGAATTTTGCTTACCTGGGAAAAGGGGCAGTGTTGTGATAAGGCACGAAATGATGACACAGACACTGCTGCTCTTGAGGGGAACAAAAAAGAGAGACTTTATTTCCTGACTCCAACATTTTATAGTTTTCCAAAGGTGACAGTGGATTGTAGGGTGACAGTGCCACCTCTCCAATACCACTGGACAGACCAAGGGTCCATCAATTCTCTCCACCTCCATGAAAGAATGCAAAACATAGGTTATTTACAGAATG
>JAUZTD010164271.1:0-11917 GCA_034780875.1 Spinus lawrencei
CCCCCCATTTTTCCCCATTTCTCCCCCTCCCAGTCCCTCCCAGTATAAACCAGTATAACCCAGTCTCACCCAGTGCCTGGAGCTGCTGCTCCCCCCCCCGGGCCAGGGCGGTGACGGCGGCGAGGAGGGGGGAGGGGAGGGGGAGGGACCCCGAGCTGCAGGCTGGGAAAAATGGGGCAAAAAACCCCAAATTTGGGCAAACTGGGGAGGGGAAATTGGGGAAAATTGGGGGAAAATTGGGAATTTTTGGGGATTTTTTTGGGGAAAAATTGGGAATTTTTGGGGATTTTTTTGGGGAAAAATTGGGAATTTTTGGGGATTTTTTTAGGGATTTTTTGGGAATTTTTGGGTTTTTTTTTGGGGATTTTTTGGGGAAAAATTGGGAATTTTTGGGGATTTTTTTGGGAAAAATTGGGAATTTTTGGGGATTTTTTTGGGGATTTTTTGGGAATTTTTGGGGATTTTTAGGGGGAAAATTGGGAATTTTTGGGGATTTTTTGGGAATTTTTGGGGATTTTTTTGGGGATTTTTAGGGGGGAAAATTGGGAATTTTTGGGGATTTTTTGGGAATTTTTGGGGATTTTTTTGGAGATTTTTAGGGGAAAAATTGGGAATTTTTGGGGATTCTTTTTGGGATTTTTTGGGGAAAAATTAGGAATTTTGGGGGATTTTTTTGGGATTTTTTGGGGATTTTAAGGGGAAAACCTGGGAATTTTTGGGGATTTTTTTTGGGATTTTTAGAGGAAAAATTGGGAATTTTTGGGGGAAAAATTGGGAATTTTTGGGGATTTTTTAAGGGATTTTTTGGGAATTTTTGGGGATTTTTAGGGGAAAAACTGGGAATTTTTGGGGATTTTTTTAGGGATTTTTTTTGTAATTTCTGGGGATTTTTTGGGGATTTTTAGGGGAAAGATTGGGAATTTTTGGGGATTTTTTATAGGGATTTTTTGGGAATTTTTGGGGATTTTTGGGGGGATTTTTAGGGGAAAAATTGGGAATTTTGGGGTATTTTTTGGGAATTTTTGGGGATTTTTTGGAGATTTTTAGGGGAAAAATTGTGAATTTTTGGGGTTTTTTTGGGGGATTTTTTGGGGAAAAATTGGGAATTTTTGGGGATTTTTTTGGAGATTTTTTTGGGAATTTTTGGGGATTTTTTTGGGGAAAAATTGGGAATTTTTAGGGAAAAATTGGGAATTTTTGGGGATTTTTTTGGGATTTTTAGGGGGGAAAATTGGGAATTTTTGGGGATTTTTTGGGGATTTTTTTTTGGATTTTTTGGGGATTTTTAGAGGACAAATTGGAAATTTTTGGAGATTTTTTGGGGATTTTTTGGGAATTTTTGGGGATTTTTTTGGGGATTTTTTGGGGAAAAATTGGGAATTTTTGGGGTTTTTTTGGGGGATTTTTAGGGGAAAAAATGGGAATTTTGGGGGATTTTTTTGGAGATTTTTTGGGAATTTTTCAGGATTTTTTTGGGGAAAAATGCGGAATTTTTGGGGATTTTTTTGGGGGATTTTTTGGGAAATTTTTGGGGATTTTTTTGGGGAAAAATTGGGAATTTTTTTTGGGATTTCTTAGGAATTTTTGGGGATTTTTTGGGGATTTTTAGGGGAAAAATTGGGAATTTTTGGGGATTTGTTTAGGGATTTTTTGGGAATTTTTGGGGATTTTTTGGGGATTTTTAGGGGACAAATTGGGAATTTTTGGGGGAAAAATTGGGAATTTTTTGGGAATTTTTGGGGATTTTTTAGGGGAAAAATTGGGAATTTTTGGGGATTTTTTTGGGGATTTTTAAGGGAAAAATTGGGAATTTTTGGGGATTTTTTTGGGGGGGATTTTTAGGGGAAAAATATGGATTTTTTGGGGATTTTTGGGGATTTTTTTGGGGATTTTTTTGGAATTTTTGGGGATTTTTAGGGCAAAAATTGGGAATTTTTGGGGATTTTTTTGGAGATTTTTTGGGAATTTTTGGGGATTTTTTTTTGGGATTTTTTGGGAATTTTTGGGGATTTTTTGGGGAAAAATTGGGAATTTTTGGGGATTTTTTGGGGGATTTTTAGGGGAAAAATTTAGAATTTTTGGGGATTTTTTGAGGGATTTTTAGAGGAAAAATTGGGAATTTTTGGGGTAAAAATTGGGAATTTTTGGGGATTTTTTTGGGGATTTTTATGGGAAAAATTGGGAATTTTGGGGGATTTTTTTGGGAAAAATTGGGAATTTTTGGGGATTTTTTTTGGGATTTTTTGGGATTTTTTTGGGATTTTTAGGGGAAAAATTGGGAACTTTGGGGGATTTTTTGGGGATTTTTGGGGATTTTTTGGGGATTTTTAGGGGAAAAATTGGGAATATTTTGGGGAAAAATTGGGAATTTTTGGGGATTTTTTTTGGGATTTTTAGGGGAAAAATTGGGAATTTTTGGGGATTTTTTTGGGGATTTTTTGGGAATTTTTGGGGATTTTTTTGCGGGGATTTTTAGGGGAAAATTTGGGATTTTTTGGGGATTTTTTGGGGATTTTTTTTGGGATTTTTTGGGGATTTTTGGGGATTTTTTTGGGGATTTTTGGGAATTTTTGGGGATTTTTAGGGGAAAAATTGGGAATTTTTGGGGATTTTTTTGTGATTTTTGGGAATTTTTGGGGATTTTTTTGGGGATTTTTTGGGGAAAAAATGGGAATTTTTGGGGATTTTTTTGGGATTTTTTGGGAATTTTTGGGGGATTTTTTGGGGAAAAATTGGGAATTTTTGGGAATTTTTTGGGAATTTTTGGGGTTTTTTGGTGGGATTTTTAGGGGAAAAATTGGAAATTTTTGGGGATTTTTTTGGGGATTTTTTGGGAATTTTTGGGGATTTTTGGGGGGATTTTTAGGGAAAAAATTGGGAATTTTTGGGGATTTTTTGGGAATTTTTGGGGATTTTTTTGGGGATTTTTAGGGGAAAAATTGGGAATTTTTGGGGTTTTTTTTGGGGATTTTTAGGGGAAAAATTGGGAATTTTTGAGGGAAAAATTGGGAATTTTTGGGGTTTTTTGGGGGGATTTTTAGGGGAAAAATTGGGAATTTTTGGGGATTTTTTGGGAAATTTTGGGGTTTTTTTGGGGAATTTTTAGGGGAAAAATTGGGAATTTTGGGGGATTTTTTTGGGAAAAATTGGGAATTTTTGGGGATTTTTTTGGAGATTTTTTGGGAATTTTTTGGGATTTTTTTGGGGAAAAATTGGGAATTTTTAGGGGAAAAATTGGGAATTTTTGGGGATTTTTTGGGGATTTTTTTTGGGATTTTTTGGGGATTTTTAGGGGACAAATTGGAAATTTTTGGAGATTTTTTGGGGATTTTTTGGGAATTTTTGGGGATTTTTTTGGGGATTTTTAGGGGAAAAATTGGGAATTTTTGGGGATTTTTTTGGGGATTTTTTGGGAATTTTTGGGGATTTTTTTTGGGATTTTTTGGGGAAAAATTGGGAATTTTTGGGGATTTTTTTTGGGATTTTTGGGTTTTTTTGGGGGCATTTTTAGGGGAAAAATTGGGAATTTTTGGGGATTTTTTGGGAATTTTTGGGGATTTTTTTTGGGAAAAATTGGGAATTTTGAAGGATTTTTTTGGGAATTTTTGGGGATTTTTTGGGGATTTTTAGGGGAAAAATTGGGAATTTTTGGGGATTTTTTGGGAATTTTTGGGGATTTTTTTGGCTAAAAATTGGGAATTTTGGAGGATTTTTTTAGGAATTTTTGGGGATTTTTTGGGGATTTTTAGGGGAAAAATTGGGAATTTTTGGGGATTTTTTTGGGGATTTTTAGGGGGAAAATTGTGAATTTTTGAGGGAAAAATTGGGAATTTTTGGGGATTTTTTTGGAGATTTTTTGGGATTTTTTCGGGATTTTTTTGGGGAAAAATTGGGAATTTTTGGGGATTTTTTTGGGGATTTTTTGGGAATTTTTGGGGATTTTTTTGGGATTTTTAGGGGAAAAATTGGGAATTTTTGGGGATTTTTTGGGAATTTTTGGGGATTTTTTTAGGGATTTTTTGGGAATTTTTGGGGATTTTTTTGGGATTTTTAGGGGAAAAATTGGGAATTTTTGGGGGAAAAATTGGGAATTTTTTGGGAATTTTTGGGGATTTTTTGGGGAAAAATTGGGAATTTTTGGGGATTTTTTTGGGGATTTTTAAGGGAAAAATTGGAAATTTTTGGGGATTTTTTTGGGGGGGATTTTTAGGGGAAAAATTGGGATTTTTTGGGGATTTTTGGGGATTTTTTTTGGGATTTTTTTGGAATTTTTGGGGATTTTTAGGGCAAAAATTGGGAATTTTTGGGGATTTTTTTTGGGATTGTTTGGGAATTTTTGGGGATTTTTTTGGGGAAAAATTGGGAATTTTTTGGGATTTTTTGGGGAAAAATTGGGAATTTTTGGGGATTTTTTGGGGGGATTTTAGAGGAAAAATTGGGAATTTTTGGGGGAAAAATTGGGAATTTTTGGGGGTTTTTTTGGGGATTTTTGGGGATTTTTTTGGGATTTTTAGGGAAAAAATTGGGAATTTTGGGGGGATTTTTTGGGAATTTTTGGGGATTTTTTTGGAGGATTTTAGGGAATTTTGGGGGGATTTTGGGGGGATTTTTTAGGTGGTTTTCTTTTGATTTTTAGGGATTTTTTGGGGGAATTTTAGGGAAGAAATTGGGAATTTTTTAGTATTTTTGGGGGATTTTTGGGGGATTTTTTTGGAATTTTTTAGAATTTTTTGGGGAAATTTTGGAAATTTTTGGGGATTTTTTTTGGATTTTTTTAGGGTTTTTTTGGTGATTTTGGGGATTTTTTGGGGGAATTTTGGGGGGGAAATTGGGAATATTTTAGGATTTTTGGGGGGAATTTTGGGGATTTTTTGGTGAATTTTTTAGGGTTTTTGGGGATTTTTTTGGGGGAATTTTTGGGGATTTTTTGGGGATTTTTGGGGATTTCTTTGGGATTTTTGGGGAATTTTTTAGGATGTTTTTGGGGATTTTTGGGGGATTTTATTTCAGAATTTTGCGGGAAATTTGGGCATTTAGGGGGAAAAATTGGGAATTTTGGGAGGAAAAATTGGGAATTTTTAAAGGTTTTTTTGGGGAATTTTTGGGGATTTTTGGGGGGAATTTTAGGGGAATAATTGGGAATTTTTTAGGATTTTTTGGGGATTTTTGGGGGGGAATTTTTTGGGATTTTTTGGGACATTTTGGGGATATTTTAAGGATTTTTTGGGGTGATTTTGGGACATTTTCAGGACATTTTTTGGATATTTGAAGGATTTTTTTGGGGCGTTTTTGGCTGATTTTTGGGGTGTTTTTTGGGATATTTTCAGGACATTTTTGGGACATTTTTAGACTGATTTTAAAGATTTTTGGGGGTAATTTTGGGATATTTTTGGGGTGGTTTTTGGGGTATTTTTAGGGTATTTTTGGGGTAATTTTGGGGTGGTTTTTGGGGTATTTTTGAGGCATTTCTGGGATATTTTTGAGGCATTTCTGGGATATTTTTGGGGTATTTTTGGGGTATTTAGGGAGTGTTTTTGGGGTGTTTTTGGGGCATTTTGGGGGTGTTTTTGGGGGTATTTTTGGGGTATTTTTGGACTGATTTCTAGGATTTTTTGGGGCAATTTTGTGATATTTTTGGGGTGTTTTTGGGGTTATTTTTGGGGTGTTTTTGAGGTATTTTTGGGGCATTTTTGGGGCATTTTTAGGACATTTTCAGGACATTTTTGGGGTATTTTTGGACTGATTTTGAAGATGTTTTGGGGCAATTTTGGGATATTTTTGGGCCACATTTAGGGTATTTTGGGGTGGTTTCGGGGGGTATTTTTGGCTCATTTTTGGGTATTTTTGGGGTGGTTTTGGGGTATTTTTGGACTGATTTTAAATTTTTTTTTTTGGCAATTTTGGGATATTTTTGGGGTATTTTTGGGGTGGTTTTGGGGGTTTTTTTGGGCCACTTTTGGGATATTTTTGGGATATTTTTGGGGTATTTTTGGGGTGGTTTTGGGCTATTTTGGGGGTGTTTTTTGCTCACCCAGGGCGTGCAGGGCGCTCAGCGCCAGCTCCCGGCCCCGCGGCGCCTCCAGAGCTTCCAAAATCTTGGGGAGCACCTGGGGCAGCCAAGGCTCCACCCCCTCCCCTGGGGAATAATTAATTAACACTAATTAACAGAAAGATCAGAGCAATTAACAAAAATTCACATGAAAGTGGCAAAGATCAGCAAAAAAATCCAATAAAATGAACAGAAATTGACCCCAAATTGACCCAAAATTGAGCAAACAAAGAAGCCAAAACCTCAGAAAAATAAATAAAAATTGAACCCCAAAATTCCCCAAAATTCCCCCAAATTTCCTTCCCCCAATTCTCCTCTTTTTTCCCAAGGTTTGGCCCAAATTTTCCCATTTTTTCCTCAAAATTTCGCCCAATTTTTCCCCATTTTGCCCCAATTTTCTCCTAAAATTTCCCCCAATTTTCCCCAAAATTTTGCCAAATTTTCCCATTTTCCCAATTTTCCTCCCAAATTTCCCCCAATTTTTTCTCACTATTTGCCCAAATTTTCCTTTATTTTTTCCCCAACTTCTCCCCAATTTTCCTGCAATTTTTGCCTAAATATTCCCCAAATTTCCCCCATTTTCCCCCCATTTTTTCTCCAATTTTTTCCCCATTTCCCCCCAAATTTTCTCAACTTTCCCCCAAATTTTCCCCATTTTCCCCCCAATCTTCTCCCAATTTCCCCCAATTTCCCCCTAATTATTCCCCAATTTTCCCTCAAATTTTCCTCAATTTTCCCCAATTTTTTTCTGAATTTTCTCCAAATTTTCCCAAAATTTTGGCTGATTTTTTTCCCCATTTTTTACCAAATTTTCCCCAAATTTTTCCTCTATTTCCTCCAAATATTTCCCAATTTTTGCCTATTTTTTTCCAAATTTTCCTCAATTTCTCCCCAATTTTCCCCCAAATTTTCCCCATATTCCGCCCAAATTTTCCTCAATTTTTTCCCTATTTTTTCCCCAATTTCCCCCAATTTCCCCCCAATTTTTTCCCCAATTCTCTCCAATTTTTTCCCACTTTTCCCCCATTTCCCCCCCATTTCCCCCCCATTTTCCCCAATTTTTTCCCCATTTTTCCCCAAATTTTCCCCAATCTTCTCCCAATTTTTTTTCAAATTCCCCCCAATTTTTTCCCCATTTTTTCCCAAAATTTTCCTCAATTTCCCCCCAAATTTTCCCCAATTTTCACCCATTTTCCCCCCAATTTCTCCCCAATTTTCCTCCATTTTTTCCCCAATTTTCCCCCATTTTTTCCCCAAATTTTTCCCCATTTCCCCCGTATTTTTTCCCAAATTTTTCCCCAATTTTTCCTCAATTTTCCCCCAACTTTTCCCCATTTTCCCCCCAATTTTTCCCCCAATTTTCCCCAATTTTCACCCATTTTCCCCCCAATTTCTCCCCAATTTTCCTGCATTTTTTCCCCAATTTCTTCCGAATTTTCCCCCAAAGTTTCCATAATTTTTCCCCCAATTCTCTCCAATTTTTTCCCCAAATTTTCCCCATTTCCCCCCTATTTTTTTCCAAATTTTCCCCCATTTTTTCCCCAATTTTCCCACATTTTTCCCCGATTTCCCCCCAATTTACCCCAAAATTTTCCCCATTTTTCCCCAAAATTTTCCTCAATTTTCCCCCATTTTTTCCCCAATTCTCTCCATATTTTTCCCACTTTTCCCCCATTTCCCCCCATTTTCCCCAATTTTTTCCCAATTTTTCCCCAAATTTTCCCCAATCTTCTCCCAATTTTTTTTCAAATTCCCCCCAATTTTTTCCATATTTTTTCCCCAATTTTTCCACATTTCCCCCCAAATTTTCCTCAATTTTCCCCAAATTTCCCCCCTCAATTTTCCCCATTTTCCCCCAATTTCTCCCTAATTTTCCCCCATTTCTTCCCAATTTCCCCGCCATTTCCCCCCCATTTTTTTCCCAATTTTTCCCCAAATTTCCCCCAATTTTTTCCCAAAATTTTCTCCCCATTTCCCCCCAATTTTCCCCAGTCTTCCCCCAATTTTCCCAATTTCCCCCCAATTTTCCCCCCAAATTTCCCCCAATTTTTTCCCACTTTTTCCCCATTTTCCTCCCAATTTTCCCCCCATTTTTCCCCCAAATTTTCCCCAATCTTCCCAAATTTTCCCTCAAATTTTCCTCAGTTTTCCCCAATTTTTTACGGAATTTTTCCCCCAAATTTTCCCCAACTTTTTCCCGAATTTTTCCCCAATTTTCCCCCCAAATTCCTCCCAATTTTTTCCCCATTCCCCCCAATTTTTTCCCCATTTTCCCCCAATTTTCCCCTCTCTCACCCAGTGCCTCCAGCAGCGCCTCCAGCACGAACCAGGCCCGGGGCTCGACCTCCTGGGAACCCCAAAATTCCCCCAAAATCCGGGGCAGGGCCTCGGCCGCCACCTGGGACACCTCGGGCTGGAACCAGTACAAACCAGTATAAACCAGTACAAACCAGTACAGACCAGTTAGGAGAGAAAGCACCCACAAAACGGCCCCAAAAACCCCCAAAATTCACCCCCAAATCCCCCAAATTCACCCCAAAAATCCCCCAAATTCACCCCAAAATGGCCCAAAAATTCAGCCCAAAAATCGCTCAAAATTGAGCCCCAAAATCCTGAAAATTTACCCCCAAAATTCCTGAAAAAAAAATCCCCAAGATTCACCCCAAAATAGCCCAAGAATACAGCCCCAAAAATTTCCAGAATTCAGCCCAAAAACCCCAAAATTCAGCCCCAAAATTCCCCCAAAGTCACCCCAAAAATCCCCAAAATTCCTGAAAAAATTCCCCAAAATTCAGCCTAAAAATCCCCAAAATTGAAGCCCAAATTCCTGGAAATTCAGCCCAAAAATCCCAAAAATTCAGCCCCAAAATCCCCAAAATTTCTGAAAAAATCCCCAATATTCCGCCCAAAAATCCCCAAAATTCACCTCAAAAATCCCCAAAATTCACCCCAAAATAGCCCAAAATGCCTGAAAAAATTCCCCAAAATTCAACCCAAAAATCCCCAAAATTCCTGAAAAAATTCCCCAAAGTTCCTGAAAAAAAATCTCCAAAATTCAGCCCAAAAATCCTCAAAATTCTCCCAAAAACCGCAAAAATTCACCCCAAAAATCCCTAAAATTCACCCCAAAAATCCCCAAAATTCAGCCCAAAAATCTCCAAAATTCACCCCAAAAATCCCCAAAATTCACCCCAAAATCCGCAAAATTCAACCCCAAAAACCCCAAAATTCAGCCCAAAATTTCTAAAAATGATCCTCAAAATTCAGCCTCAAAATCCCCCAAAATTCACCCCAAAAATCCCCAAAACTCCTGAAAAAAATCCCCAAAATTCACCCTAAAAATCCCAAAAATTCTCCCTAAAATTCTTTAAAAAAGTCCCCAAAATTCACCCCCAAAATCGCCAAAATTCACCCCAAAAATCCCAAAAATTGGAGCTCAGAAATCCCCAAATTCCAGCCCAAAAATCCCCCAAATTCACCCCAAAAATTCCACCAAAACCCCTCCAAATTCACCCCAAAATCCTGAAAATTCCACCTAAAAGAATCCCAAAAATTCCCCAAAAAAGCCCCAAAAAATCCCCAAAATTTGAACTCAAAATGTCCCAAAATTCACCTAAAAATCCCCAAAATTCAGCCCCAAAAATTCCCAAAATTCACCCAAAAATTCCCTCAAATGTTGCAGAAATTGGAGCTCAAAATTCACCCCAAAAATCCCCAAAATTCCTGAAAAATTTCCCCAAAATTCCCCCCAAAAATCCCGAAAATTCTCCCCAAAAATCCCCAAAATTCATCCCAAAAATCCCGAAAATTCACTCCAAAAATCCTCAAAATTCAGCCTCAAAAACTGCAAAAATTCACCCCAAAAATCCCCAAAATTCAGCCCCAAAATCCCCAAAAATTCCTGAAAAAAATCCCCCAAAAATCCTGAAAAAAAGCCCAAAAATTCAGCCCAAAAATCCCCAAAATTACTGAAAAAAATCCTTAGAATTCACTCCAAAAATTCCCAAATTTCCCAAAAAAAATCCCCAAAATTCACCCCAAAAATCCCCAAATTCACCCCAAAAATCTCCAAACTTCAGCCCCAAAATCCCTAAAATTCCTGAAAAAAAATCCCCAAAAATCCTGAAAAAAATTCCAAAATTCAGCCCAAAAATCCCCAAAATTCACCCCAAAAATCCCCAAAATTCACCCCAAAATTCCTAAAAATGATCCCCAAAATTCAGCCTAAAAATCCCCAAAATTCCTGAAAAACCCCCCAAAAACTCCCCAAAATTTGAACATAAAATCCCCAAAAATTCACCCAAAAATCCCCAAAATTAAAGAAAAAATCCCCAAAAATCAGCCCCAAAAATCCCTGAAAATATCCCCAAAATTCACCTCAAAAATCCCTAAAATTCCCCCCAAAAATCCCCAAATTCACCCCAAAATTCCCCCCAAAATTAAAGAAAAAATCCCCAAAATTCAGCCCAAAAATCCCCAAAATTGAAGCCCAAATTCCTGGAAATTCACCCCAAAAATCCCAAAAACTCTCCCCAAAATTCCCCCAAAATTCCTGAAAAAATTCCCAAAATTCAGCCCAAAAATCCCCAAAATTCCTGAAAAAAAATCCCCAAAAATTCAGCCTCAAAATTCCCAAAATTCTCCCCAAAAATCCCCCAAATTCAGCCCAAAAAAACCAAAAATTCACCCCCAAAATTCCCAAAAATCCTGAAAAAAATCCCCAAAATTCCTTAAAAAACTCCCCAAAATTCACCCCAAAAATCCCAAAAATTGGAGCTCAGAAATCCCCAAATTCCAGCCCAAAAATCCCCCAAATTCACCCCAAAAATTCCACCAAAACCCCTCCAAATTCACCCCAAAATCCTGAAAATTCCACCTAAAAGAATCCCAAAAATTCCCCAAAAAAGCCCCAAAAAATCCCCAAAATTTGAACTCAAAATGTCCCAAAATTCACCTAAAAATCCCCAAAATTCACCTCAAAAATTTCAAAAATTCACCCAAAAATTCCCTCAAATGTTCCAAAAATTGGAGCTCAAAATTCACCCCAAAAATCCCCAAAATTCCCCCCAAAAATCCCCAAAATTCCTGAAAAATTTCCCCAAAATTCCCCCAAAAATCCCCAAAATTCCCCCCAAAAATCCCCAGAATTACTGAAAAAAATCCTTAGAATTCACTCCAAAAATCCCCAAATTTCCCCAAAAAAATCCCCAAAATACACCCCAAAAATTCCCCAAATTCACCCCAAAAATCTTCAAATTTCAGCCCCAAAATCCCCAAAAATCCTGAAAAAACCCCCCAAAAATCCTGAAAAAAATCCCAAAATTCACCCCAAAAATCCCCAAAATTCCCCCCAAAAATTCCCCAAATTCCCCCCAAAAATCTCCAAACTTCAGCCCCAAAATCCCTAAAATTCCTGAAAAAAATCCCAAAATTCAGCCCAAAAATCCCCAAAATTCAGCCCCAAAATTCACCCCCAAATTCCTGAAAAAATTCCCAAAATTCAACCCAAAAATCACCAAATTTCACCCCAAATATCCCCCAAATTCAGCCCAAAAATCCCCCAAAGTCACCCCAAAAATCCCCAAAATTCCTGAAAAAATCCCCAAAATTCACCCCAAAATAGCCCAAAATGCCTGAAAAAATTCCCCAAAATTCAACCCAAAAATCACCAAAATTCAGCCCTAAAATAGCCCAAAATTCAACCCAAAAATCCCCAAAATTCAGCCCAAAAATCTCCCAAATTCTCCCCAGAATAGCCCCAAAGTTCCTGAAAAAATTCTCAAAAATTCAGCCCAAAAATCCCCAAAATTCCTGAAAAAATTCCCCAAAGTTCCTGAAAAAAAATCTCCAAAATTCAGCCCAAAAATC
>JAUZTD010187224.1:0-11722 GCA_034780875.1 Spinus lawrencei
GTGCCATTTTTCCCCATTTTGGTGCCAATCTTGACCATTTTTCCCCATTTTGGTGCCAATTTGGTGCCAACTTTTCACCATTTTGTGTCATTCTGGGTGATTTTGGTGCCAATTTTGGCCATTTTGGGTCATTTCGGTGCCAATTTTCCCCATTTCGGTGCCAATTTTGGGTGATTTCGGTGCCAATTTGGGCCATTTTGGTCCCATTTCGGTGCCATTTTTCCCCAATTTTCCCCATTTTGGTTCCAATTTTTCCCCATTTTGGGTGATTTTGGGTGATTTTTTTCCCATTTTGGGTCATTTTGGGTGATTTTGGGTGATTTTGTCCCTCCCTGGCAGGTCCCTGCCCGCCTGCCCGTCGCTGCTGTCCCTGGACCTCTCGGCCAACCCCGGCCTGGGGCCCGGAACCTTCTGGAACCTCCTGGAGGGGCTGCGCAGGAGGGGGAGGGGCCTGGACCTGCTCAGCCTGGCCGGTAAAAATGGGGGAAAAAAGGGGGATTTGGGAAAAAATGGGGATTTTTGGGAAAAAATTGGTAATTTGGGGGGAAAAATGGGAATTTGGGGGGAAAAAAGGGAATTTTGGGGGGGAATTTTAGGGGAATTTTGGGGAAAAATGGGGATTTTGGAGGAATTTTGAGGGGAAAAATAGGATTTTTGGGGGAAAAATGGGAATTTTTGGGGGGAAAATGAGAATTTTGGGGGGAAAATTGGGAATTTTGGGGGGAAGTTTAGGGGACTTCTGGGGTAAAATGGGGATTTGTTTGGGAAAAAAATGGGAATTTTTGTGGAAAAAATGGGACATTTTGGGAAAAATGAGAATTTTTGGGGGGAAAATAGGGGATTTTGGGGGGAAAATGGGGGTTTTTGGGGAAAATTAGGAATTATGGAGGAATTTTGGGATTTAGGTGGAAAAATGGGAATTTTGGGGGGAATTTTAGGGAAAAAAGGGGATTTTGGGGGCATTTTGGAAAAAAGTGGGAATTTGGGAGAAAATTGGGAGTTTTGGGGAAAAAAATTGGAATTTTGGGGAGAAAAATGGGGGGTTTTGGGGGAAAATTTGGATTTTGAGAAAAAAGGAATTTTGGGGGGAATTTTAGGGGAAAATGGAATTTTGGGGGAAAGTGGGAATTATAGAGAAAGTTGGGAATTTTGGGGAAAAATGGGGATTTTTTTACAGAATTTTGGGGGGTAATGGGGGATTTTTGGGGGAAAAAAATGGGAATTTTGGTGGAAAAAAGGGAATTTTGGGAGAAAAAATGGGAATTTTGGGGAGAAAAATGGGGATTTTGGAGAAAAAAATTGGAATTTTTGGGGGAATTATGGGGATAAAATGGGGGATTTTTGGGGAAAAAATGGGGAATTTTGAGGGGAAAATTGGAAATTTTGGGGGGAAATTGGGGATTTTGGGGGAAAAATTGGGGGAATTTGGGGGGAAAAATTGGGGAAATTTTGGGCAAAATGCTGGAAATTTTGGCGGGAAAAACGATGACGTCATCAGGATCCCTGAAATTCCCAAAATTCCCCCAAAATTCCTCTAAAATTCCCAGGCTGCAGCGTCGGGGACGTGGAGCCGGACGGAGCCGTCGGCAAAATCCGAGAGCTGAGACTGACGGGGAGGAGGGGCTGGAGGGAACTGGTCTGAACTGGTCTGGACTGGTCTGGACTGGTCTGAACTGGTCTGGACTGGTCTGGACTGGTTTGGACTGGTTTGGACTGGTCTGGACTGGTTTGGACTGGTCTGGACTGGTTTGGATTGGTCTGGACTGGTTTGAACTGGTTTGGACTGGTCTTGACTGGTCTGGACTGGTTTCGACTGGTTTGGACTGGGAGGTTCCCAGTTGGATCCAATAAATCCCATTTGAACCCACATTTGGACTGGTCTGGACTGGTCTTGACTGGTCTGGACTGGTTTGGACTGGTCTGAACTGGTTTGGACTGGGAGGTTCCCAGTTGGATCCAATAAATCCCAGTTTGGCACAAAGTTTGAACAGGTCTGGACTGGTTTGAACTGGTTTGGATTGGTTTGGACTGGTCTGGACTGGTTTGGACTGGTCTGAACTGGTTTGGACTGGTCTGGACTGGTTTGGACTGGTTTGGACTGGGAGGTTCCCAGTTGGATCCACTAAATCCCAGTTTGAACCCCCATTTGTACTGGTCTGGACTGGTTTGTAATGGTTTGGACTGGTCTGAACTGGTTTGAACTGGGAATGACTACAATAAAATGATGAAAACGAAAGAATTTTTTCAGGATTTTTGGGATTTTCCCTTCCCATTTATTCTCCCAAACTCCAGTTTGGACTGGTCTAAACTGGTCTGGACTGGTCTGAACTGGTCTGGACTGGTCTGAACTGGTTTGGATTGGTTTGGACTGGTTTGGACTGGGAATGGCTCCCAGTTTGACCCAATAAAAGGAAGAAAACAAAGGAATTTTTCCTGGATTTTGGGGATTTTTCGGAATTTTCTCCTGCCATTTATTCTCCCAAACTCCAGTTTGAACTGGTCTGAACTGGTCTGGACTGGTTTGGACTGGTCTGAACTGGTTTGAACTGGTTTGAACTGGTTTGAACTGGGAATGGCTCCCAGTTTCACCAATAAAAAGAAGAAAATGAAGGAATTTTTCCTGGATTTTGGGGGATTTTTGGGATTTTTCTCCTCCCATTTATTCTCCCAAACTCCAGTTTGGACTGGTCTGAACTGGTCTGAACTGGTCTGGACTGGTCTGAACTGGTCTGGACTGGTTTGGACTGGTCTGAACTGGTCTGGACTGGTCTGAACTGGTTTGAACTGGGAATGGCTCCCAGGTTGACCCAATAAAAGGCAGAAAATAAAGGAATTTCTCCTGGATTTGGGGGATTTTTGGGATTTTCCCCTCCCATTTATTCTCCCAAACTCCAGTTTGAACTGGTCTGAACTGGTCTGGACTGGTTTGGACTGGTTTGAACTGGTCTGGACTGGTTTGAACTGGTTTGAACTGGGAATGGCTCCCAGTTTGACCCAATAAAAGGAAGAAAAAAAAGGAATTTTCCCTGGATTTTTGGGATTTTGGGGATTTTTCCCTACCATTTATTATCCCAAACTCCAGTTTGGACTGGTTTGGACTGGTCTGAACTGGTTTGAACTGGTTTGAACTGGGAATGGCTCCCAGTTTGACCAATCAAAGGAAGAAAACGAAGGAATTTCTCCTGGATTTTGGGGATTTTCTCCTCCCATTTATTCTCCCAAACTCCAGTTTGAACTGGTCTGGACTGGTTTGGACTGGTCTGAACTGGTTTGGACTGGTCTGAACTGGTCTGAACTGGTTTGGACTGGTCTGAACTGGTTTGGACTGGTCTGAACTGGGAATGACTCCAATAAAAGGAAGAAAACGAAGGAATTTTTCCGGGATTTTTGGGATTTTCCCCTCCCATTTATTCTCCCAAACTCCAGTTTGGACTGGTCTGAACTGGTCTGGACTGGTTTGGACTGGTCTGGACTGGTCCTGGGGCTCTCAGGCGTGCAGGAAGCGGTTGAAGGCGTTGTAGGCGGACTCGAGGTCGAAGAGCATCTGGCGCACCTGGGAATCGTCCAGCTCGTCCGAGGCCGACATCGCGCTCAGGGTCTGCAGCCTGGCGGGAAATTATGGGATGGAATGGGCCAAAAACGGCCCAAAATGGACCCCAAAATGCCCAAAATATACCCCAAAAAGTCCCAAAAAATTCCCCTAAAATTCCCCAAAAAAGCCCCAAAAATCCCCAAAAAAAAAAAAAAAATCCCCCCAAAATATAAAAAAAAATTCCAAAAAAATCACCCCCAAAATTCCCCCCCCCCAAAAAAAAACTCACCAAAAATTGACCAAAAATGCCCCAAAATCCCCAAAAATTCCCCTAAAATTCCTCCCAAAATGTCCCAGAAATTCCCCAAAAATCCTAAAATATCCCCCAAAAAAATCGGCCTAAAATTCCCTTAAAAATTCCCAAAAACTCCCCCAAAAATTCCCAAAAAATTCACCAAAAAATTCCCCCAAAAAAGCCCCAAAAATTCCAAAAAATTTTTTAAAAATTCACAAAAAAATAAAAAAAAAAAATCAAAAAAAATCCCCCAAAAATGCCCTAAAAAATGCTCCAAAAATGCCCCAAAAATTCCTAAAAAATCAAAATAAAATTCCCACAAAAGTCCCCAAAAATCCCCCTAAAGTTCCCCAAAAAAAGCCCCAAAAATTCCCAAAAAATAAAAAAAATTCCCCCAAAAATAAAAAAAAAAATCACAAAAAATTACCTAAAAATCCCCAAAATTTCCCCAATAAATCCAAATTAAATCCCCAATAAATCCCCAAAACGTTCCCGAAAAATCCCAATAAATCCCAAAAAAATCCCCCAAAAAATACCCAATAAATCCCCAATAAATCTTCAATAAATCCAAATTAAATTCCCAAAAAATCCCCAATAAATCCCAAAAAAATTCCCCTTAAATCCCCAATAAATCCTCAATAAATCCCCAAGAAATCCAAATTAAATTCCCCAAAAAATCCCAAAAATTTGTCAAAAAATCCCCAAAAAATCCCAAAAAATTCCCCAAGAAATCCCAAATAAATCCCCAATAAATCCCTAACAAATTTCCAATAATTCCCCCCAAAAAATCCCAATTAATTCCAAAAAAAAACCCAAAAATCCCAAATAAATCCCCAATAAATCCTCAATAAGTCCCCAATAAATCAAAATTAAATTCCCAATAAATTCCGAAAATTCCAAAAAAAAATCCCAAAAAATTCCCCAAAAATTCCCCAATAAATCCCCAATAAATCCCCATTAAATCCCTAAAAAATCTCCAAAAAATCCCCAATAAATCCGAATTAAATTCCAAATAAATCCCCAATAAATCAAATAAAAATCCCCAAAAAATCCCCAACAAATCCACAATAAATTCCCAATAAATCCCAAAAAAATGCCAAAAAATCCCCAAAAAATCCCCAATAAATCCAAATAAAATTCCAAAAAAAATCCCAACAAATTCTCAAAAAATCCCCAAAAAATCCCCAAAAATCCCCAAAAAAATCCCCAAAAAAATCCCAATCAATTCCCAATATATTCCCAATAAATTCTCAATAAATCCCAAAAAAATCCCCAATAAATCCCCGATAAATCCCCAATAAATCCCAAAAAATCCCCAAAAATTCCCCAAAAATCCCGAATAAATTCCCAATAAAATCCCAATAAATTCAAATTAAATTCCCAAAAATCCCAAAAAAATCCCCAAAAATTCCCAATAAATCCTCAAAATCCCCAAAAATTCCCAAAAAATCCCTAAAAAATCCCAAAAAATCCCCAAAAAAATCCCAATAAATTCCCAATATATTCCCAATAAATTCTCAATAAATCCCCCAAAAATCCCCAAAAAATCCCCAAAAATTCCCCCCAAAATCCCCAATAAATTCCCGATAAATTCCCAAAAAATTCTCAATAAATCCACAATAAATCCAAATTAAATTCCCAATAAAATCCAAAAAAAATCCCAAAAAATCCCCCAAAAATCCCTAAAAAATTCCCAAAAATTCCCCAATAAATCCCAAAAATTCACCAAAAATCTCGAATAAAATCCTAAAAAAATCCAAATTAAATTCCCAATAAATCCCCAAAAAATCCCCAAAAAATCCAAAAAAATCCCTAAAAATTCCCCAATAAAATCCCTAAAAAATCCCCATAAATTCCCAAAAATTCCCAAAAAAATTCCGATAAATTCCTAATAAATCCCAATAAATCCCCAAAAAATCCCCAAAAAATCCCAAAAAAACCCAAAAAAATCCCCAATAAATCCTCAATAAATTGCCAATAAATTCCCAATAAATCCCCAATACATTCCCATTAAATCCCTAATAAATCTCCAACAAATCCCCAATAAATCCGAATTAAATTCCCAATAAATCCCCAATAAATTCCCAATAAATCCAAATTAAATCCCCAATAAATTCCCAATAAAATCCCAATAAATTCCCAATAAATCTCCAATAAATTCCCAATAAATCTCCAATAAATTCAAATTAAATTCCAAAAAAATCCCCAAAAATCCCTAAAAAATCGCCAAAATTCCCCCAAAAAATCCCCAAAAATCCCCAAAATTCCCAATTTTCCCCGGAATTTCCCCGAAGTTTCCAGAAGGTTCCAGCTCCGACCACTGCTGCACTTTCTGCCGTCCCTCGAAGTCGGGGGGCAGGGAGCTCATCCTGCTCATCGTCTCCAGCAGCTCCCGCAGCTCCGGGTGGATCTGGCAATTCAAACATTCATTAGGAATTTTTGGGATTTTTTGGGAATTTTTGGGATTTTTTGGGGATTTTTGGGGATTTTTTTGAGGATTTTTTTGGGATTTTTTGGGAATTTTTTGAGAATTTTTAGGGATTTTTTTAGGGATTATTTTGGGATTTTTTGGGAATTTTTTGGTGAATTTTTGGTGAATTTTTGGGGATATTTATGGAATTTTAGAGAAATTTTTAGGGATTTTTTTGGAATTTTTTGAGGATTTTTCTTGAATTTTTGAGGATTTTTGGGGAATTTTTTAGGAATTTTTTGGGAATTTTTTGGAATTTTTGGGATTTTTAGGGGATTTTTTGGGGAATTTTTTGGAGTTTTTTCAGGATTTTTTAGGGATTTTTGGGGATTTTTTGGGTGAATTTTTGGGATTTTTTTGAGGATTTTTGGGGGACTTTTTAGGATTTTTAAAGAATTTTTGGGGATTTTTTGAGGATTTTTTGGGAATTTTTTCGGGATTTTTTGGGTGAATTTTTGGGATTTTTTGGGAATTTTTTGGTGAATTTTTTGGGATTTTTTGGGGAACTTTTTATGAATTTTTGGGCCATTTTTTTGGGGATTTTTAGGGATTTTAGGGAATGTTGGGGATGGCAGAGGGGGCAGGGAGCTCATCCTGCTCAGCCTCTCCAGCAGCTCCCGCAGCTCCGGGTGCATCTGACAATTCCCAAAATTATTTAGGAATTTTGGGGAATTTTGGGGAATTTTGGGGATTGTTTGGGGATTTTTGGGGGATTTTTAGAGATTTTTTATTGATTTTTTTAGGATTTTTTGTGGTATTTTATGAGGATTTTTGGAGGAATTTTTGGTGAATTTTTTGGGGATTTTTTGTGAATTTTTGGGATTTTTTGAGGATTTTTGGGGAATTTTTTGGGATTTTTTTTAGGGTTTTTTTGGGATTTTTTGGGGATTTTTTGAGGATTTTTCTTGAATTTTTGGGATTTTTCCAGGATTTTTTAAAGATTTTTTGAGGATTTTCCAGGGATTTTTTGAAGATTTTTTGAGGATTTTTTGAGGAATTTTTGGGACTTTTTCGGGATTTTTTGGGATTTTTTGGGGTTTTTTGGGGATTTTTTGGAGATTTTTTAGGCATTTTTTGAGGATTTTTAAGAATTTTTTTAGGAATTTTTTGGAGTTTTTTCGTGATTTTTGGGGAATTTTTGAGGATTTTTTGGGAATTTTTTAGGAATTCTTTGAGGATTTTTTGGGGATTTTTGGGGATATTTTTAGGGATTTTTTGGGAATTTTTTGAGGATTTTTTTGGATTTTTTGCGGATTTTTTGGTGAATTTTGGGGCATTTTTTAGGAATTTTTGGAGGATTTTTGGGGGATTTTTTGGGATTTTTGTAGGGATTTTTTGGATTTTTTGGGGATTTTTTGAGGATTTTTCTTGAATTTTTGAGGATTTTTCCGGGATTTTTTTAAGATTTTTTGAGGATTTTCCAGGGATTTTTTGAAGATTTTTTGAGGATTTTTAAGGATTTTTAAGGATTTTTGGGGTATTTTTTGAGGATTTTTTTGGGGATTTTTAAGGGATTTTTTGGAAATTTTTTGAGGATTTTTTGGGATTTTTTGGTGAATTTTTGGGACTTTTTGGGTGAATTTTTGGGATTTTTGGGGGATTTTTTAGGGATTTTTTGGAATTTTTTGAGGATTTTTGGGAATTTTTTGAGGATTTTTTGGGCATTTTTTGGAGAATTTTGGGGATTTTTTGAGGATTTTTTGGGGATTTTTGGGGGATTTTGGGGGATTTTTGGGGGATTTTGGGGGATTTTTGGGGGAATTTTGGGGGGAATTTTGGGGGGGATTTTGAGGGGGATTTTGGGGGATTTTTGGGGGTTCCCACCTCATCCATGGCTCGGATCTCCAGGCGCAGTTTGTCCATGACCGTGATGAAAAGCTGCCAAAAAATTCCAAAAATTTGGGGTCAATCCCAGCCCAAATCCCCCCCCAAAAAATCCCAAAAAATTCAGAAAACATCCCCAAAAATCCCCCCAAAAATCTCAAAAAAAATCCCCCAAAAATCCCCAAAAAATGAAAAAAAATCCCCAAAATCCCCCAAAAAAATCCTTTAAAAAATCACCAAAAAAAATCCCAAAAACTAGAAAAAAATCCTAAAAATCCACTCTAAGAAACCTAAAAAAATCCCCCCAAAAATTCAAAATTATCTCCAAAAAATTCTCCAAAAATCCACAAAAAAACCCCAAAAAATCCCCCCAAAATCCAAAATAATTCCCAAAAATCCTTAAAAAGTTGCCAAAAAATTCTATAAAATCGACAAAAAAAAAATCCCCCCAAAAAACCAAAATAATCCCAAAAAATTCTCCAAAAAATTCCCCAAAAACCCACAAAAAATTCCCCCCAAAAATCCAAAATAACCTAAAAAAAAATCTCTAAAAATCCCCCGAAAAATAAAAAAAAAAAACAAAAAATCCGCAAAATCTCCCCAAAAATCCCCCAAAAATCAGAAAAAATTCCCTAAAAAAACCCAAAAAAAATATCCCAAAAATCAGAAAAAATCCTAAAATTGTGCCCCAAAAATCCCCCAAAATTCCCCCCCAAAAATCCCAAAATTTCCCCAAAAATCCACAAAAATTCCAAAATTAATCACAAAAAAAAATCCAAAAATTAACACAAAAAATCACCAAAAAATGCTAAAAAATCTCCAAAAAAAAAAACCAAAAAAATCATTAAAAATTCCTAAAAATCTCCCCCAAGAACCCAACTAAAATCCTCCAAAAATCCAATAAACCTCAAAAAATCTTTAAAAATTCTCAAAAAATCTTCAAAAAATCCCCAAAAACTCAGAAAAAAATGCTAAAAATTCCCCAAAAAATCCACAAAAAATTCTTAAAAAAATCTCCCCTAAAATCCTGAAATAGTTATAAAAAATTCAAAATAAATCGCAAAAAATTAACACCAAAAAATCACCAAAAAATGCTAAAAAATCCTCAAATAATCCCCCAAAAAATCATTAAAAATTCCTAAAAAAATCACACCAAAAAACCCGAAAATTTCCCCAAAAATACAAAATAACCCCCAAAAATTCTTAAAAAACTCCCCAAAATATCAGAAAAAATTTCTAAAAATTCCCTAAAAAATCCCAAAATTCTCCCCTAAAAACTCCAAAATATTCACAAAAAATTCCAAAATAAATTTTTTAAAAATTCCAAAAATAATCACGAAAAATCACCCAAAAATGCTACAAAATCCTTAAAAATCCACGAAAAAAATCCCAAAAAATTCCCCAAAAAATCCCAAAAAATTCCCCAAAAATTCCCAAACTTCCCAAAGCTCCAAACACCCCCAGAATTCCCAAAATTCCCCGACAAATGCCGATTTTGGGCCATACGGAGACGATGTCGGCGATGCAGCGGTTGAGGTTCCCTTTGTCGTCCTTGATGGTGATCGGTCGATCCTCGCGGATCCTCTCCATGGCCAGGGGACAATCCAGCTGGGAATTCCCAAAAAAAATCCCAAAATTCCCACATTTCCACAAATTCCCAAATTTCCCAGTCGGGTACGGGAGGATAGAGCAAAAATTCCCAAAAAAATCCCCCAAAAAATCCCAAAATTTCTTAAAAAATCCCCCAAAATTCCCAATTTTTTCAACTAAAATCCCAATCCTAAAATCCCAAAATTTCAGCCCCAAAATTCCAAGAAATTCCCCCAAAAAATTCCCAAAATTCCAAGAAATTCCCACCAAAATTCCCCAAAAAATCCCCCAAAATTCCCAATTTTCCCCAAATTCCCAATCCCAATTTTCAGCCCCAAAATTCCCAAAAATTCCCCCCAAAAAATTCCCAAAATTCCAAGAAATTCGTACCAAAATTCCCAAAAAAATCCCCCAAAATTCCCAATTTTCCCCCCAAATTTCCAATCCCAAAATCCCAAATTTCAGCCCCAAAATTCCCAGAAATTCCCAAAAAATTCCCAAAAAATTTTCCAAAATTCCAAAAAAAATTCCCACAATTCTCAAAAAATCCCCACAAAAATCACCAAAATCTGCAACATTTCACCCAAAATTCCCCAAAATTCCACCCCAAATTCCCAAAATTTCCAAAATTCCCAAAATTTCCAATCCCAGAATCCCAAATTCCCAAATTTCCACCCAAATTTCCACCCAAAATTTCCAAAATTCCATCCTCAAAATTCCCAATTTTTCCCTCTCAGCTGCTCAACTTCCCTCCAAAAAAACCCAAATTTCACTCAAATTTCACCCAAATTTCACCCAAAATGCCCCAAAATTCCACCCAAAATTCCTCAAATTCCCAAAATTCCCAAGCCCAGAATCCCAAATTCCCAAATTTCCACCCAAAATTCCATCCCAAGATTTCCAATTTTTCCCTCCCTGCTGCTCAATTTCCCTCCAAAAAACCCCAAATTTCGCTCAAATTTCACCGGAATTTTGCCCGAATTTCACCCAAAACCCCTCAAAACTTCACCCCAAATTCCCAAAATTCCCCAAATTCCCGATTTTTTACCCGGAATTTGCGGCAGAAGTCGTCGATGTTGCCGATCTCCCCCCCCTGCACCTGCTTGAGCGCCGCCTTGAACTGCACCAAGAGCCGCGAGCACGCCGCCGTGTACCTGAGAATTCCCAAATTTTCCCGGAATGTTCCCGGATTTTTCCGGGGGTTTTTTTGGGAATTTCGGATTCTTCGGGGTCTGAGGGGTTGTTGGGAATTTTTGGGGATTTTTTTGGGGTTTTTTTGGGGTTCACTCACTCGTTGGGGGTGACGCAGTCTTTGATGTACGCCTTCTCCAGAGCCTGCAGCGTCTTCACCACCGCAAACAGCTCGGCCATGTTGTCGTACCTGGGTGAACTGGGTGAACTGGGAGGCACTGGGAGGGGATTGGGATAGACTGGGATGGACTGGGATATACTGGGAGGGGATTGGGAGGGACTGGGATGGACTGGGATATACTGGGAGAGGATTGGGAGGGACTGGGATGGGATTGGGATAGACTGGGAGGGGATTGGGAGGGACTGGGATGGGATTGGGATAGACTGGGATGGACTGGGATAAACTGGGATGGGATTGGGATGGGATTGGGATGGATTGGGATGGATTGGGATGGACTGGGATGGACTGGGATGGACTGGGATGGACTGGGATGGGATTGGGAGGGACTGGGATGAGCAGGAACAGCTCGGCCATGTTGTCGTACCTGGGCAAACTGGGTGAACTGGGAGGCACTGGGAGGGACTGAGATGGGATTGGGATAGACTGGGATGGACTGGGAGGGACTGGGATGGACTGAGATAAACTGGGATGGGATTGGAATAGACTGGGAGGGACTGGGATGGACTGGGATAAACTGGGATGGGATTGGAATAGACTGGGAGGGACTGGGATGGACTGGGAGGGACTGGGATGGACTGGGATGGGATTGGGAGGGACTGGGATGAGCAGGAACAGCTCGGCCATGTTGTCGTACCTGGG
>JAUZTD010202347.1:0-19378 GCA_034780875.1 Spinus lawrencei
CTGGGCTTGATGGAGCACTGGAGATCATTGTTACCCCATGAAATATCACGGAACCAGACGCCCATGGCGAAAGTGCCGGGCCTGAGGGAACGCTGGAGAACATTGTTATCCCATGGGAACTCATGGAACGAGGTGTACAGGGTGACAGAGCTGGGCCTGATGGAGCCCTTGAGAACATTGTTACCCCATGGAATCTAATGGAAGCAGGTGTCCATGTTGGCAGAGCCGGGCTTGATGGAACACTGGAAAACCCGATTACCTTTTGGAATCTAATGGAACCAGGTGTCCATGTCGACAAAGCTGTCCCTGATGAGACATAGGAGAACATTGTTATCCCATGGTATCTCATGGAACCAGACGCCCATGGCGACAGAACTGGGCTAGATGAAGCACTGAAGAATATTGTTACCCCTTGGAATCTCATGGAAGCAGGTGTCCATATTGACAGAGCCGGGCCTGATGGAACACTGGAGAATATTGTTAGCCCATGGAATCTCATGGAAGCAGGTGTCAATTTTGACAGAGCCGGGCCTGATGGTGCACTGGAGAAGACTATTAGACCATGGAATCTCATGGAACCAGGTGTCCATGGCGACAGAACTGGGCCTGATGGAACACTGGGGAGCATTGTTACCCCATGGATTCTCATGGAAGCAGGTGTCCATGGTGACAGAGCTGTGCCTGATGGAGCCCTTGAGAACATTGTTTCCCCATGGAATCTCATGGAACCACGTGTCCATATTGACAGAGCTGGGCTTGATGAGACATTGGAAAACATTGTTTCCCCATGGAATCTTATGGAACCAAGTGTCCATGGTGACAGAACCCTGGCTGATGGAACACTGGAGAACATTGTGACACTATGGAATCTCATGGAAGTAGGTGTCCATGTTGACAGAGACGGTCCTGATGGAACACTGGAGAACACGATTACCTTTTGGAATCTAATGGAACCAGGCGTCCATGGTGACACAGCTGGGCTTGATGAGACATTGGAGAACATTGTTACCCCATGGAATCTCATGGAACCTGGTGTCCATGGTGACAGAGACAGGTCTGATGGAACACTGTAGAACATTGTTACCCCATAAAATCTAATTTTGACAGAGCTGGGACTGATGCGACATTGGAGAACATTTTTACCCCATGGAATCTCATAGAACAATGTGTCCATTGTGAAAGAGATGGGCTTGATGGAACACTGGAGAAAATTGCTACCTAGTGAAAATTCATGGAAACAGGTGTCCATGCTGATAAAACTGTGCCTGATGGAACACTGCAGAACCTTGTTACCCCATGGAATCTCATGGAACCAGGTGTCCATGGCAACAGAACTGGGCCAGATGGAACACTGAATAACATTGTTACCCCATGGACTCTCATAAATCCAGGTGTCCATGGCGACAGAGTTGGGCCTGATGAGACGTTATAGAACATTGTTACCCCATGGAATCTCATGGAACCAAGTGTCCAAGGTGACAGAGCCGTGCCTGATGGAACACTGGGAAGCATTGTTAACCAATGGACTCTCATGGAACCAGGTGTCCATATTGACAGAGCCGGGCCTGATGGAACATTGGAGAACATTGTTACCCCATGGAATCTCATGGAAGTAGGTCTCCATTTTGACCGAGCTGGGCCTGATGGAACAGTGGAGAACATTGTTACACCATGAAATATCACGAAACCAGACAACCAAGGCGAAAATTCTGGGCCTGGTGGAACGCTGGAACACACTGTTACCACACAGTATCTCATGAAACCAGGTCTCCATGGTGACAGAATTGCGCTTGTGGAGGGACGGGAAGACATTGTTACCCCATGGAATCTAATGGAAGTAGGTGTCCATGTTGACAGTGCTGGGCCTAATGCGACATTGGAGAACATTTTTACCCCATGGAATCTCATGGAAGCAGGTGTACAGGGTGACTGAGCCAGGCCTGATGGAAGACTGGAGAGCATTTTTCCCCATAGAACCTAATAGAAAAAAGTGTCCATGGTGACAGAGCCCTGGCTGATGGAACCCTGGAGAAAATTGCTACCTAGTTGAATCTCATGGAACCAGGTGTCCATGCTGATAGAGCTGTGCCTGATGGAACACTGAAGAACATTGTTACCCCATGGAATCTCATGGAACAAAGTGTCCAAGTTAACAAAGCTGGGCCTGAAGGAACACATGAGAAGACTGTTAACCCATAGAATCTAATGGAAGCAGGTATCCATGGCGACAGAACTCGGCCTGATGGAACATTGAAGAACATTGTTACCCCATATTATCTCTAGGAAACAGATGTCCATGGTGACAGAACTGGCCTGATGGAGCCCTTGAGAACATTGTTACCCAATGGAATCTCATGGAACCAGGTGTACAGGATGACAGAGCCGGGCCTGATGGAACACTGGGAAGCATTGTTACCCTATGGACTCTCATGGAACCAGGTGTCCATGTTGACAGAGCCGGGCCTGATGGAACACTGGAGAACATTGTTACCCCATGAAATCTCATGGAAAGAGGTGTCCATTGCGACAGAACTGGGCCTCATTGAACACTGGAGACGACGAAAACCTTCTGGAATCTAATGGACAGGTGTCCATGGTGACAGAATAGGGCCTGATGGAGCCCTTGAGAATATTGTTGCCCCATGGAATCGAATGGAAGCAGGTGTCCATGGTGAAGGAGCTGGGCCGGATGAGACATTGGAGAACATTGTTACCCCATGGAATCTCATGGAACCAGGTGTACAGGGTGACAGAGGCAGGCCTGATGGAACACTGGAGAACATTGTTACCCCATGGAATCTCATGGAACAAGGTGTCCATGGTGAGAGAGCCCTGGCTTATCGAACAGTGGTGAACACTGTGACCCCATGGAATCTCATGGAAGCAGGTGTCCATGGTGACAGAGCCCTGGCTGATCGAACACTGGTGAGCAAGATTACCTTTTGGAATCTAATGGAAGCCGGTGTCCATGGTGACAGAGTCAGGCCTAATGGAACAATAGAGAGCACGATTACCTTTTGAAATCTAATGGAACCAGGTGTCCATGGTGACAGAGCTGGCCTTATGAGACTTTGGAGAGCATTGTTACCTCATGGAATCTCATGGAAACAGGTGTACAGGGTGACAGATCCAGGTCTGATGGAACACTGGGAAGCACTGTTACCCAATGGACTCTCATGGAACCAGGTGTCCATGTTGACAGAGCTGGGCCTGATGGAACACTGGAGAACATTGTTACCCCATGAAATCTCATGGAAAGAGGTGTCCATTGCGACAGAACTGGGCCTGATGGAGCACTGGAGAACATTGTTACTCCATGAAATATCACGGAACCAGACGCCCATGGTGAAAGTGCCGGGCCTGATAGAACGCCGCAGAAGATTGTTACCCCTTGGAAACTCATGGAACCAGGTGTACAGGGTGACTGAGCTGTGCCTGATGGAACACTGGAGAACATTGTGACCCCATGGAATCTCATGGAACCAGGGGTCCATGGTGACAGATCTGGGCCTGATTGAACACTGGGAACATTGCTACCTAGTGGAATCTCATATGGAGCTGTGCCTGATGGAACATTGGAGGACATTGTTACCCCATGGAATCTCATGGAACCAGGCGCACAGGGTGACACAGCTGGGTCTGATGGAGCCCTTGAGAACATTGTTACCCCCTGAAATCCTATGGAACAAAGTGTCCAAGGTTACAAAGCCAGGCCTAATGGAACACTGGGGAGCATTGTTACCCCATGGACTCTCATGGAACCAGGTGTCCATGTTGACAGAGCCGGGCCTGATGGAACACTGGAGAATATGGTTAGACCATGGAATCTCATGGAAGCAGGTGTCCATGTTGACAGAGGTGGGCCTGACGGAACAGTGGAGAAGACTGTTAGCCCGTGGAATCTCATGGAAGCAGGTGTCCATGTCGGCAGAGCTGGGCCTGATGGAACACTTGAGAACACGATCACATTTTGGAACCTAATGGAACCAGGTGTCCATGCTGACAGATCTGGGCCTGATGGCACACTGGAGAACATTATTACCCCATGGAAAATCATGCAACCAGGTGTCCCTGGTGACAGAGCTGGGCCTGATGGAACACTGTAGAACATTGTTACCCCATGGAAACTCATGGAACCAGGTGTCCATGGTGACAGAGCCCTGGCTGATGGAACACTGGGGAGCATCGTTACCCCATGGACTCTCATGGAACCAGGTGTCCATGATGACAGATCCGGGCATGATGAAACACTTGAGAACCTTGTTACCCCATGGAATCTCATCGAACCAGGTGTCCATGCTGATAAATTTGTGCCTGATGGAACACTGAAGAACATTGTTACCCCATGGAATCTCATGGAACCAGGTGTCCATGGTGACAGAACTGGGTGTGATAGAACACTGAAGAACATTGTTACCCCACGATTTCTCATGTAACCAGGTTTCCAGGGCGACAGAACTTGGCTTGATGGAGCACTGGAGAAAATTGTTATGCCATGAAATCTCATGGAAGCAGGTATCCTTGTTGACAGAGACGGTCCTGATGGTACACCGGAGAACACGATTACCTTTTGGAATCTAAGGGAACCACGTGTTATTGGTGACAAGGCTGGGCCTTATGGGACTTCGGAGAACATTGTTACCCCATGGAATCTCATGGAACCAGGTGGAAAGTGTGACAGATCCAGGCTGGATGGAACACTGGAGAACATTGTTACCCCATGGACTCTAATGGAAACAGGTGTCCAAGTTGACAGATCCGGGCCTGATTGAACACTTGAGAAGACTGTTAGCCCATGGAATCTCATGGAATCAGGTGTCCATGGTGACAGGACTTGGCCTGATGGAACATTGAAGAACAATGTTACCCCATGTTATATCATGGAACCAGGTGTCCATGGAGACAGAATTGGACCTGATGGAGACCTTGAGAACATTGTTACCCCATGGAATCTCATGGAAGCAGGTGTCCATGTTGGCAGAGGCGGGCCTGATGGAACACTGGATAACTCGATTACCTTTTGGAACCTAATGGAACAAGTTGTGCCTGGTGACAGATCTGTGCCTGATGGCACACTCTAGAACATTTTTACCCCATGGAATATCATGCAACCAGTGGTCCCTGATGACAGAGCTGGGCCTGATGAGACATTGGAGAACATTGTTACCCCATAGATTCTCATGGGAGCAAGTGTAGAGAGTGACAGATCCAGGCCTGATTGAACACTGAGGAGCATCATTACCCCATGGACTCTCATGAAACATGGTGTCCATGGTGACAGAGCCAGGCCTGATGGAACTCTTGAGAACACTGTTACCCCATGGAATCTCATCAAACCAGGTGTCCGTGGTGACAGATCAGGGGCTGATGGAACACTGGAGAACATTGTTACCCCTTGGAATCTCATGGAACCAGTTGTCCATGGTGACAGAACTTGGCATGATAGGACACTGAAGAACATTGTTACCCCACGGTGACTCATGGAACCTGATCTCCAGGGCGACAGAACTTGGCTTGATGGAGCACTGGAGAACTATGTTTCCCCATGAAATATCATGGAATCACACGTCCATGGCGAAAGTCCCGGGCCTGATGGAATGCTGAAGGACATTTTTACCTCACGGTATCTCATGGAACCAGGTGTCCATGGCGACAGAACTCCGCTTGATGAAGCACTGGAGAACATTGTTACGCCATGGAATCTAATGGAAGCAGGTGTCCATGGTGACAGAGCTGGGCCTGATGAGACATTGGAGAACATTGTTACCCCATCTAATCTCATGGAATCAGGTGAACAGGGTGACTGAGCCAGGCCTCATGGCACACTGGAGAACATTTTTACCCCATGGATCTTATGCAACCAGGGGTCCCTGGTGACAGAGCTGGGCCTGATGAGACATTGGAGAACATTGTCACCCCATGGAATATCATGGAACCCGGTGTACAGGGTGACAGAGCCAGGCCTGATGGAACACTGGAGAACATTGTTACCCCATGGAATCTCATGGAACCAGGTGTCCATGTTGACAGAGACGGTCCTGATGGAACACTGGAGAACACGATTACCTTTTAGAATCTAAAGGAGCCACGTGTCCAAGGTTACAGCGCTGGGCCTTATGGGAATTTGGAAAACATTGTTACCCCATGGAATCTCATGGAACCAGGTGGAAAGTGTGACAGATCCAGACCTGATGGAACACTGGGAAGCACTGTTATCCCATGGACTCTCATGGAAACAGGTGTCCATCTTGACAGCACTGGGCCTGATCGAACACTGGAGAACATTGTTAGCCTATGAAATCTCATGGAAGCAGGTGTCCATGGCGAAACAACTGGGCCTGATGGAACGCTGGAGAACACTGTTACCCCATGGAATCTCATGGAACCAGGTGTACAAGGTGACAGAGCTTGGCCTGGTGGAACACTGGAGAACATTGTTACCCCATGGAATCTCATGGAACAAAGTGTCCAAGGTTACAAAGCCGGGCCTGATGGAACTCTGGGGAGAATTGTTACCCATGGACTCTCATGGAACCAGGTGTCCATGTTGACAGAGACGGGGCGGATGGAACACTGGAGAATATTGTTACACCATGGAATCTCATGGAAGCAGGTGTCCATGTTGGCAGAGCCTGGCCTGATGGAACACTGCAGACCACGATCACCTTCTGGAACCTAATGGAACTAGGTGTCTATGGTGACAGAGCTGCACCTGATGGCACACTGGAGAACATTGTTACCCTATGGAAAATCATGCAACCAGGTGTCACTGGTGACAGAGCTGGGCCTGATGAAACATTGGAGAACATTGTTACCCCATGGAATCTCATGGAACCAGGTGTCCAGAGTGACAGAGACCTGGCTGATGGAACACGTGAGAACATTCTTACCCCATGGAATCTCATGGAACAATGTGTCCATGGTGACAGAGACGTGCCTGATGGAACACTGGGGAGCATTGTTACACCATGGACTCTCATGGAACCAGGTGTCCATGGTGGCAGAGCCGGGCCTGATGGAACACTTGAGAACATTGTTACCCCATGGACTCTCATGGAACCAGGTGTCCATGTTGGCAGAGCCGGGCCTGATGGAGCCCTTGAGAACATTGTTACCCCATGGAATCTCATCGAACCAGGTGTCCGTGGTGAAAGATCTGGGCTAATGGAACACTGGAGAACAATGTTACTCCATGGAATCTCATAGAAAAAGTTGTTAATGATGAGAGAGCCGGCATAATTCATCACTGGAGAATATTGTTACCTCTTGGAATCTCATGGAACCAGGTGTCCATGGTGACAGATCTGGGCCTGATGGAATGCTGAAAAACATTGTTAGCCCATGGACACTCATGGAACCAGGCGTCAATGGCAACAGATCTGGGCCTGATGGAGCACTGGAGAACATTGTTGCCCAACAGAATGTCATGGAACCAGATGCCAATGGCGAAAAAGGCGTTCCTGATGGAAAACTGGAGAATATTTTTATTCCATGGAATCTCATGGATGCAGGTGTCCATGTTGACAGAGCCGGGCTTGATGGAACACTGGAGAACACGATTACCATTAGGAATCTAGCGGAACCAGGTGTCCATGGCGACAGAGCAAGGCCTGATGTAACACTGGAGAGTATGGTTACCACATGGTATCTCACGAAACCAGACGCCCATGTTGAAAGAGCCGTTCCTGATGGAACACTGGAGAAGACTGTTAGCCCATGGAATCTCATGGAACCAGTAGTCCATAGCGACAGAACTGGGCCTGATAGAACACTGAAGAACATTGTTACCCCACGGTATCTCATGGAACCAGGTGTCCATGGTGACAGATCTGGGCCTGATGGAATGCTGGAGAACATTTTTACCCAATAGAATATCATGGAATCAGGTGTCAATAGTGCTAGAACCGATCAAATGGAACACTAATGAATATTGTTACGTCATGGAATCTCATGGAATCAGGTGTCCATTGTGAAAGAGCTTAGCCTGATGGGACACTGGAGAACATTGTTACGCAGGGTTTCTCATGGAACCAGACGCCTATGGCGAAGGAGCCGAACCTGATGGAAAACTTGAGAACACTGTTACCCCATGGAATCTCATGGAACCAAGTATCCATGGTGACAGAACTGGGCCTGATGGAACATTGAAAAACATTGTTAGCCCATGGACCCTCAGGGAACAAGGTGTCCATGGCGACAGAAGTGGGACTGATGGAGCACTGGAGAACATTGTTACCCCATGTTGTCTCTTGGAACCAGATGCCCATGGCAAAAGAGCCGTTCCTGATGGAACACTGGAGAACATTGTTATTCCATGGAATCTCATGGAAGCAAGTGTCCATGTTGACAGAGCCGGGCCTGATGGAACACTGGAGAACACGATTACCTTTAGGAATCTCATGGAACCCGGTGTGCATGTGACAGAGCTAGGCCTGATGGCACACCGGAGAGCATTGTTACCCCATGGAATCTCATGGAAGCAGGTGTCCATGGTGGCAGAGCTGGGCCTGATGGAACATTGGAGAACATTGCTACCTAGTGGAATCTCATGGAACCAGGTGTCAATGCTGATAGAGCTGTGCCTCATGGAACACTGGAGAACAATGTTAGCCCATGGAATCCACGGAACCAGGTGTCCATGGCGACAGAACTGGGTCAGATGGAGCCCTGGAGAACATTGTGAGCCCATGGAATTTAATGGATCCCGGTGTCCCTGTTGACAGAGCCAGGCCTGATGGAACACTGGAGAACACTGTTACCCCATGGAATCTCATAGAACTAGACGCCCATGGCGAAAGAGCCGTTCCTGATGGAACACTGGAGAAGATTGTTATTCCATGGAATCTCATGGAAGCAGGTGTCCATGTTGACAGAGCTGGGCCTGATGGAACACTGGAGAACACGATTACCTTTAGGAATCTAATGGAACCAGGTGTGCATGGTGACAGAGCCGGGCCTGATGGGACACTTGAGAACATTTTTACGCAGGGAATCTCATGGAACCAGGTGTCCAGAGTGACAGAGCCCTGGCTGATGGAACACGTGAGAACATTCTTACCCCATGGAATCTCATGGAACAATGTGTCCATGGTGACAGAGACGTGCCTGATGGAACACTGGGGAGCATTGTTACACCATGGACTCTCATGGAACCAGGTGTCCATGGTGGCAGAGCCGGGCCTGATGGAACACTTGAGAACATTGTTACCCCATGGACTCTCATGGAACCAGGTGTCCATGTTGGCAGAGCCGGGCCTGATGGAGCCCTTGAGAACATTGTTACCCCATGGAATCTCATCGAACCAGGTGTCCGTGGTGAAAGATCTGGGCTAATGGAACACTGGAGAACAATGTTACTCCATGGAATCTCATAGAAAAAGTTGTTAATGATGAGAGAGCCGGCATAATTCATCACTGGAGAATATTGTTACCTCTTGGAATCTCATGGAACCAGGTGTCCATGGTGACAGATCTGGGCCTGATGGAATGCTGAAAAACATTGTTAGCCCATGGACACTCATGGAACCAGGCGTCAATGGCAACAGATCTGGGCCTGATGGAGCACTGGAGAACATTGTTGCCCAACAGAATGTCATGGAACCAGATGCCAATGGCGAAAAAGGCGTTCCTGATGGAAAACTGGAGAATATTTTTATTCCATGGAATCTCATGGATGCAGGTGTCCATGTTGACAGAGCCGGGCTTGATGGAACACTGGAGAACACGATTACCATTAGGAATCTAGCGGAACCAGGTGTCCATGGCGACAGAGCAAGGCCTGATGTAACACTGGAGAGTATGGTTACCACATGGTATCTCACGAAACCAGACGCCCATGTTGAAAGAGCCGTTCCTGATGGAACACTGGAGAAGACTGTTAGCCCATGGAATCTCATGGAACCAGTAGTCCATAGCGACAGAACTGGGCCTGATAGAACACTGAAGAACATTGTTACCCCACGGTATCTCATGGAACCAGGTGTCCATGGTGACAGATCTGGGCCTGATGGAATGCTGGAGAACATTTTTACCCAATAGAATATCATGGAATCAGGTGTCAATAGTGCTAGAACCGATCAAATGGAACACTAATGAATATTGTTACGTCATGGAATCTCATGGAATCAGGTGTCCATTGTGAAAGAGCTTAGCCTGATGGGACACTGGAGAACATTGTTACGCAGGGTTTCTCATGGAACCAGACGCCTATGGCGAAGGAGCCGAACCTGATGGAAAACTTGAGAACACTGTTACCCCATGGAATCTCATGGAACCAAGTATCCATGGTGACAGAACTGGGCCTGATGGAACATTGAAAAACATTGTTAGCCCATGGACCCTCAGGGAACAAGGTGTCCATGGCGACAGAAGTGGGACTGATGGAGCACTGGAGAACATTGTTACCCCATGTTGTCTCTTGGAACCAGATGCCCATGGCAAAAGAGCCGTTCCTGATGGAACACTGGAGAACATTGTTATTCCATGGAATCTCATGGAAGCAAGTGTCCATGTTGACAGAGCCGGGCCTGATGGAACACTGGAGAACACGATTACCTTTAGGAATCTCATGGAACCCGGTGTGCATGTGACAGAGCTAGGCCTGATGGCACACCGGAGAGCATTGTTACCCCATGGAATCTCATGGAAGCAGGTGTCCATGGTGGCAGAGCTGGGCCTGATGGAACATTGGAGAACATTGCTACCTAGTGGAATCTCATGGAACCAGGTGTCAATGCTGATAGAGCTGTGCCTCATGGAACACTGGAGAACAATGTTAGCCCATGGAATCCACGGAACCAGGTGTCCATGGCGACAGAACTGGGTCAGATGGAGCCCTGGAGAACATTGTGAGCCCATGGAATTTAATGGATCCCGGTGTCCCTGTTGACAGAGCCAGGCCTGATGGAACACTGGAGAACACTGTTACCCCATGGAATCTCATAGAACTAGACGCCCATGGCGAAAGAGCCGTTCCTGATGGAACACTGGAGAAGATTGTTATTCCATGGAATCTCATGGAAGCAGGTGTCCATGTTGACAGAGCTGGGCCTGATGGAACACTGGAGAACACGATTACCTTTAGGAATCTAATGGAACCAGGTGTGCATGGTGACAGAGCCGGGCCTGATGGGACACTTGAGAACATTTTTACGCAGGGAATCTCATGTAACCACGAGCCTATGGCGAAAGAGCCGGACCTGATGGAAAACTTGAGAACACTGTTACCCCATGGAATCTCATGGAACCAAGTGTCCATGGCTACACAACTGGGCCTGATGGAACAATGAAGAACATTGTTAGCCTATGGACACTCATGGAACCACGTATCTATTGTGACAGAACTGGGCCTGATGGAACACTGGAGAACATTGTTACCCCATGGATCTCACGGAACCAGGTGTACAGGGTGGCAGAGCTGGGCCTGATGGAACACTGGAGAACATTGTTACTCCATGGAATCTCATAGAACCAAGTGTCCATGGCTACAGAACTGGGCGTGATCGAACAGTGAAGAACACTGTTAGCCCATGGACACTCATGGAAGCAGGTGTCAATGCAGAAAAAACTGGGCCTGATGGAGCACTGCAGAACATTGTTACCCAAGGGAATCTCATGGAAGCAGGTGTCAATGCTGATAGAGCTGTGCCTCATGGAACACTGGAGAACAATGTTAGCCCATGGAATCCACGGAAGCAGGTGTCCATGGCGACAGAACTGGGTCAGATGGAGCTCTGGAGAACATTGTGAGCCCATGGAATTTCATGGATCCCGGTGTCCCTGTTGACAGAGCCGGGCCTGATGGAACATTGGAGAACATTGTTACCCCATGGAATCTCATGGAACCAGGCGCCCATGGCTAAAGAGCCGGGCCTGATGGAACACTGAAGAACACTGTTATTCCATGGAATCTCATGGAAGCAGGTGTCCATGGCGACAGAATTGGGCTAGATGGAGCACTGGAGAACATTGTTATCCCATGGAATCTCATGAAAGCAGGTGTCCATGATGACAGATCCGGGCCTGATGGAACACTAGAGAACACGATTACCTATTCGTATCTAATGGACCCAGGTGTGCATGGTGAAAGTGCTAGGCCTGATGGCACACTGGAGAACATTGTTACCCCATGGAATCTCATGGATCCGGGTGTCCATGGTGACAGATCTGGGCCTGATGGAACACTGGAGAACACTGTTACCCCATGGACGCTCATGGAACAAGGTGTCCATAGAGACACATCTGGGCCTGATGGAACGCTGGAGAACATTTTTACCCAATAGAATATCAAGAAAGCAGGTGTCCATGGTGAGAGAGCCGATCAAATGGAACACTAGTGAATATTGTTACCTCTTGGAATCTCATGGAACCAGGTGTCCATGGTGAAAGAGCTGGGTCTGATGGGATACTGGCGAACATTGTTACTCAGGGAATCTCATGGAACCAGGCGCCGATGGCGAAAGAGACGGACATGTTGGAAAACTGGAGAACACTGTTACCCCATGGAATCTCATGGAACCAAGTGTCCATGGCTACAGAACTGGGCGTGATCGAACACTGAAGAACATTGTTAGCCCATGGACACTCATGGAAGCAGGTTTCAATGCAGACAAAACTGGGCCTGATGGAGCACTGCAGAACATTGTTACCCAAGGGAATCTCATGGAAGCAGGTGTCAATGCTGATAGAGCTGTGCCTCATGGAATACTGGAGAACAATGTTAGCCCATGGAATCCACGGAACCAGGTGTCCATGTTGACAGAGCCAGGCCTGATGGAACACTGGAGAACATTGTTACCCCATGGAATCTCATGGAACCAGGTGTACAGGGTGACAGATCTGGGCCTGATGGAACACTGGAGAATATTGTTATTCCATGGAATCTCATGGAAGTAGGTGTCCATGCTGATAGAGCTGTGCCTGATGGAACACTGGGGAGCATTGTTAGCCCATGGACACTGATGGATTCAAGTGTCCATGGCAGCAGAACTGGGTCTGATGAAACACTGGGGAGCATTGTTAGCCCATTGACTGTCATGGAAGCAGGTGTCCATGTTGACAGAGCCGGGCCTGATGGAACACTGGAGAACACGATTACACTGTGGAATCTAATGGAAGCAGGTGTCCATGGTGACAGAGATCTGCCTGATGAGACAATGGGGAACATTGTTACCCCATGGAATCTAATGGAACCAGGTGTGCATGGTGACAGACCCAGGCCTGATGGAACACTGGAGAATATTGTTACCCGATGGAATCTCATTGAACCAGACGCCCATGGACACAGAGCCGGGCCTGATGGAACACTGGAGAACAATGTTACCCTATGGAATCTCATGGAACCAGGTGTCCATGGTGACAGAACTGTGCGTGACCGAACACTGAAGAAAATTGTTACCCCACGGAATCTCATGGAACCACGTGTCCATGGAGACAGAACTGGGCTTGAAGGAGCACTGGTGAATATGTTTACCCCTTGGAATCTCATGGAACCCAGTGTCCATATTGACAGAGCCGGGCCTGATGGAACAATGGAGAAAACAATTACCTTTTGGAATCTAATGGAACCAGGTTTCCATAATGAGAGAGCTGGGCTTGATGAGACATTAGAGAACATGGTTACCCCATGGAGTCTCATGGAACCAGGTGTCCATTGTGACAGATCCAGGCCTGATGAAATACTGGAGAACATTTTTACCCAAGGGAAACTCAGGGAACCACATGGTCATGGTGACAGAGCCAGACCTGATGGAACACCTGAGAACATTGCAACCCCATGGAATCTCACATAACCAGACGCCCATGGCAAAACAGACGGGCCTGATGGAAGACTGGAAAACACCGTAACCCCATGGAATCTCATGGAAGCAGGTGTCCATGGCGACAGAATTGGGCCTGATGGAACACTGAAGAAGATTGTTACCCCATGGACTCTCATGGAAACAGGTGTCCATGGCGACAGAACTTGGCCTGATGAAGCACTGGAGAACATTGTGAGTCCACGGAATCTCATGGAAGCAGGTGTCCATGTTGACAGAGCCGGGCCTGATGGGACACTGGAGAAGACTGTTAGCTGATGGAATCTCATGGGACCAGGAGTCCATGGCAACAGAACTGGGCCTGATGGAACACTGAAGAACATTGTTACCTCATGGAATCTCATGGAACCAGGTGTCCATGGCGACAGAACTGTGCCTGATGGAGCACTGGAGAGTATTGTTACCACATGGTATCTCATGAAAGCAGACGCCCATGGCGAAAGAGCCGGGCTTCATGGAACACTGGAGAACACTGTTAGCCCATGGAATCTCATGGAACCAGTTGTTCATGGCGACTGATCTGGGCTTGATGAAGCACTGGAGAATATTGTTACCCCTTGGAATCTCATGGAACCCTGTGTCCATGGTAACAGAGTGGGGCCTGATGGAACATTGGAGAACGCGATTACCTTTTGGAATCTAATTGAACCAGGTGTCCATGGTTAAAGAGCTGGGCTAGATGAGACTTTCGAATACATTGCTACCCCATGGAATCTCATGGAACCAATTGTCCATGTTGACTGAGCCGGGCCTGATGGAACACTGGAGAATATTGTTAGCCCACGGAATCTCATGCAACCAGGGGTCAATTTTGACAGAGACGGGCCTGATGGTGCACTGGAGACGACTATTAGACCATGGAATCTCATGGAACCAGGTGTCCATGATGAAGCAGTTGGGCCTGATGGGACACTGGAGAACAATGTTACCCAATGGAATCTCATGGAACCAGGTGTACAGGGTGACAGAGACAGGCCTGATGGAACACTGGAGAATATATTTGCCCCATGGAATCTCATGAAACCAAGTGTCCATAGTGACAGAGCCCTGGCTGATGGAACTCTGCTGAACATTGTTACCCCATGGATTCTCATTGAACCAGGCGTCCATGTTGAAAGAGCCGGGCCTTATGGAACACTAGGAAGCATTGTTACCCAATTGACACGCATGGAACCAGGTGTCCATGTTGACACAGCCGGGCCGGATGGAACATTGGAGATCATTGTTACCCTATGGTATCTCATGGAAGCAGGTGCCCATGTTGACAGAACTGGGCCTGATGGAGCCCTTGAGAACATTGTTACCTCATGGAATCTCATGCCAGCAGGTGTCCATGTTGACAGAACAGGGCCTGATGGAACACTGGAGAACAGGATTACCTTTTAGAATCTAATAGAACCAGGTGTGCATGGTGACAGAGCTGGCCCTGATGGCACACTGGAGAACATTGTTACCCCATGGAATCTCATGGAACCAAGTGTCCATGGTGACAAAGACAGGCCTGATGGAACACTGGAGATCATTTCTACCTACTGCAATCTGATGGAACCAGGTGTCTATGCTAATAGTGCTGTGCCTGATGGAACACTGGAGAACCTTGTTAACCCATGGAATCTCATAGAACCAGGTGTCCATGGCTACAGAACTGGGCCTGATGGAACACTGGAGAACATTGTTACCCCACGGATTCTCATGAAACCAGGTGTCCATGTTGACAGAGCCGTGCCTGATGGAACACTGGAGAACACGATTACCTTTTGGAATCTAATGGAAGCAAATGTCCATGGTGACAGAGCTGGGCTTGATGGCACACTGGAGAACCTTGTTACCCCATGGAATCTCATGGAACCAAGTGTCCATGGCGACAGAACTGGGCCTGATGGAGCTTTTGAGAACATTTTTACCCCATGGAATCTCATGGAACAAAGTGTCCATAGTGACAGAGCCGGGGCTGATGGAACACTGGAGAACATGCTTACCCCATGTAATCTCATGGAACCAGGTGTCCATGCTGATGGAGATGGGCCTGATGGAACTCTGGAGAACCTTGTTACCCCATGGAATATCATGGAGCCAGGTGTCCATGCTGAGAGAACGGGGCATGATGGAACACTGAAGAACATTGTTACCCCATGGACTCTCATAAAACCAGGGGTCCATGCTGATAAAGCTGTGCCTGATGGAACACTGGAGAACATTGTTATCCAATGGAATCTCATTGAACCAAGTGTCGATGGCGACAGAACTGGGCTTGATGGATCACTGAAGAATATTGTTACCCCATGGAATCTCATGAAACCAGGTGTCCATGGCGACAGAACTGGGCTTGATGGAGCACTGTAGAACATTGTTACCCCATGAAATATCACCGAACCAGACACCCATGGCGAAAGTTCCGGGCCTGATGGAACGCTGTAGAACTCAGTTACCACACGGTATCTCATGGAACCAGGTGTCCATGGCGACAGAGCGGCACCTGACGGCACACAGGAGAACATTTTTAGGCTATGGAATCTCATGCAAGCAGGTGTACAGGGTGACAGAGGCAGGCCGGATATAACACTGGAGAAAATTGTTACCCCATGGAATCTCATGGAACCAGGTGTCCATGGCAACAGAACTGGGCATGATCGAACACTGAAGAACATTGGTACCCCACAGTATCTCATGGAAACACGTGTCCATGGTGACAGAGCCAAGCCTGATGGAGCACTGGTGAATACTGTTACCCAAGGGAATCTCATGGAAGCAGGTGTCAATTTTGACAGAGCCGGGCCTGATGGAGCACTGGAGAACACGATTACCTTTTGGAATCTAATGGAACCAGGTGTGCATGGTGACAGAGCTGGGCCTGATGACACATTGGAGAACATTGTTACCCCATGGAATCTCATGGAACCAGGTCTTCAGGGTGACAGAACCAGGCCTGATGGAACACTGGAGAATATTGGTACCCCATGGAATCTCATGGAATCATGTGTCCATGGTGACAGACCTGGGCCTGATGGAACACTGGCGAACACTGTTACCCCATGGAATCTCATGGAACCAGGTATCCATGGTGACAGATCCAGGCCTGATGAAATACTGGAGAACATTTTTACCCAAGGGAATCTCATGGAACCACATGGTCATGGTGACAGAGCCAGACCATATGGAAAACCTGAGAACATTGCAACCCCATGGAATCTCACATAACCAGACGCCCATGGCAAAACAGACGGGCCTGATGGAAGACTGGAAAACACCGTAACCCCATGGAATCTCATGGAAGCAGGTGTCCATGGCGACAGAATTGGGCCTGATGGAACACTGAAGAAGATTGTTACCCCATGGACTCTCATGGAAACAGGTGTCCATGGCGACAGAACTTGGCCTGATGAAGCACTGGAGAACATTGTGAGCCCACGGAATCTCATGGAAGCAGGTGTCCATGTTGACAGAGCCAGGCCTGAAGGAACACTGGAGAAGACTGTTAGCCGATGGAATCTCATGGGACCAGGACTCCATGGCGACAGAACTGGGCATCATGGAACAGTGAATAACATTGTTACCTCATGGAATCTCATGGAACCAGGTGTCCATGGCGACAGAAATGTGCCTGATGGGGCACTGGAGAGTATTGTTACCACATGGTATCTCATGGAACCAGACGCCCATGGCGAAAGAGCCGGGCCTCATGGAACACTGGAGAACACTGTTAGCCCATAGAACCTCATGGAACCAGTTGTCCATGGCGACAAAACTGGGCTTGATGAAGCACAGGAGAATATTGTTACCCCTTGGAAACTCATGGAAGCAGGTGTCCATGGTGACAGAGCGGGGCCTGATGGAACACTAGAGAACGCGATTACCTTTTGGAATCTTATGGAACCAGCTGTACAGGGTGCCAGAGCCAAGCCTCATGAAATACTGGAGTACATTTTTACTCCATGGAATCTCATGGAACCACATGGTCATGTTGACAGAGCCAGACCTGATGGAACACCTGAGAACATTGCAACCCCATGGAATCTCATGGACACATACGCTCATGGCGACAGAATTGGGCCTGATGGAACACTGAAGAACTTGTTACCCCACGAATGCTAATGGAAACATGAGTCCATGGCGACAGAACTGGGCTTGATGGAGCACTGGAGAATATTGTGAGCCCATGGAATCTCATGGAAGCAGGGGTCCATGGTGACAGAGCTGGGCCTGATGAGACAATGGGGAACATTGTTAGCCCATGGAATCTCATGGGACCAGGTGTCTATGGCGACAGAACTGGGCCTGATGGAACACTAAAGAACATATTTACCCCATGGAATCTCATGAAACGAGGTGTCCATGGCGACAGAACTGTGCCTGATGGAACACTGGAGAGTATTGTTACCACATGGTATCTCATGGAACCAGATGCCCATGGCGAAAGAGCAGGGCCTGAAGGAACACTGGAGAACACTGTTAGCCCATGGAATCTCATGGAACCAGTGGTCCATAGCGACAGCACTGGGCCTGATAAAACACTGAAGAACATTGTTACCCAACGGTATCTCATGGAACCAGGTGTCCATGGCGACAGAACTGGGCTAGATGGAGCACTGAAGAACATTGCTACCCAATGGAATCTCATGGAACCAGCTGTCCATGCTGATAGAGCTGTGCCTGATGGAACACTGGGGAGCATTGTTATTCCATGGAATCTCATGGAACCAGGTGTCCATGTTGACAGAACCGGGCCTGATGGAGCGCTGGAGAACATTCTTACCCAACTGAATCTCATGGAAGCAGGTGTCCATGTTGACAGAACTGGGCTTGATGGAGCACTGGTGAATATTGTTACCCCTTGGAATCTCATGGAAGCAGGTGTCCATGTTGACAGAGCCGAGCCTGATGGAACACAGGAGAACCTGATTACCATTTGGAATCTAATGGAATCAGGTGTCCATGGTGACAGAGCCGGGCCTGATGGAACACTGGAGAATATTGTTAGCCCATGGAATCGCATGGAAGCAGGTGTCAATTTTGACAGAGCTGGGCCTGATGGTGCTTTGGAAAAGACTTTTAGACCATGGAATCTTATGGAACCAAGTGTCCATGGCGTCAGAAATGGGCTAGATGGAGCACTGGAGAACATTGTTACCCCATGGAATCTCATGAAAGCAGGTGTCCTTGTTGAAAGAGCAGGGCCTGATAGAACACTGGAGAACACGATTACCTTTTGGAATCTAATGGACCCAGGTGTGCATGGTGACAGAGCTTGGAATGATGGCACACTGGAGAACATTGTTACCCCATGGAATCTCATGGAACCCGGTGTCCATGGTGACAGAGCTGGGCTTGATGGAGCACTGGAGAACATTGTTACCCCATGGAATCTCATGGAAACAGGTGTCCATGGCGACAGAACTGGGCCTGATGGAGCACTGAAGAACATTGTGAGCCCATGGAATCTCATGGAAGTAGGTGTCCATGTTGACAGAGACCGGCCTGATGGAACACTGGAGAACATTGTTACCCCATGGAATCTCATGAAAGCAGGTGTCCTTGTTGAAAGAGCAGGGCCTGATAGAACA
>JAUZTD010202620.1:0-11461 GCA_034780875.1 Spinus lawrencei
ATACCATCCAAACCTGCTGCTTTGCCGGCTTTCATCTTCCGTAAAGCTTTTACTACCTCTTCTCTATTTACCAAATAATTTTCCCTAACCCTCTCGCTTTGCACACCACCTCGACCAAGACACCCCACATCTGCCACTCTATCATCATTATGAAACTAATCATAGATATATCACAAGTGTCATACAGTACACTCAAATATATGGGCGGGTGTGGGAAGGTGGAATGTCAGTAACTTCTTAAAGTTTTGAATGCTAGACACCTTTCTACATAGGTCACAGTCAGAGGTACCTAATGCTCTTATAGAATGAAGGCTGGTGTCCTGCCATTACAACTTATAAGTCAATTTTATCTTTGATTCTAAAACAATGCTAGTAGCACTTTTATTTGTCAACTAGGGTGAACTTTTATCATTCATTTACAAAAATCTTTAATTTTTTAAAGTTTGTTTTTGCAATGCCCTGGAATGCATATGTTGAACTACATCATGAGGAGGTCATCATATTCTAGTTTTGGATTTCCCTTACTATTGGGAATATGAGCTTAAGCCACTGACAGCTTGTAATGTACTGTGAGGTGAAATACACCCCAATACTGTGGCAAACCAGCTTTTTCATTTCATTTCCAGTACATCACCCTCTTCCCTTCTTTTACATTCAAGGCCTAAGATTCTAATTCACACAATGTTGAGACTACAAGACCTTCAAACATACCCATATTTGCCCTTTCAGTCACTGACTTCCTTCAAACATACCTGTCTTTGCCCTTCTAGTCATTGACTTTTTCTTCAACATGCTCCTTAATACACTAAGACTTTAAGCCCCTCTCCTGCCCTGTGACTCACTTCAACCCCCATGATTCCATTCACTTCTAAGCCCACTTCCAGGTAACTGAAGCATTCCATTTCCTCAAAGTCTCCCCCATTTTAAACTCTTAGACAGTGATTTTGTTGACACTAACATTCAACATATTTTTGCAACCAAATTATATCACTAACCTCTGGAGTTTTTCTCTAGCATCTGTCACTTAAGTTCTGTCAACCCAAAAACATATTATTTATCTCCCATCCCCTCACTATTCCTAGCATACTGGACACCAATTCCTTCCTCGGAGACCTCTCACCTTTGGCTCTTTCAGCACACCAACCACAAGCAGATTAAACAGCTATGGTAACATCAGATGTACTCAATAAAGACCTAAATTCACAGGGAACCACACACCCTCATCTCTCCCTACTCAGAGACATGCCTTACTCTTCCAGTAAAAACTCTTCATTACATTTAGTGAATACCCATTTACCTTCAGCAAGACATCTACAATCAACTCTAGGGTTTCTCTAGATCCATAAATGCCACAACCAAGTCACTAAAGCTCATTCTGCCCAAGAAAAGCCTCCACTTCTTTCTCTACTGTTCTCTCATAAATTTAGATTAGATATAAAGATTTATAATGTGCTGGACACTAACCAGTTGGTGTGAGGAGTAACTTCTCCAAACCTATGACAGGCCCCTCCACAAGAAGGGACACCAGCACTGCCACTAGTACTGATATGAAGGTGGCACCAACTGTCTCTACTACCTGCCAGAGATGAAAAAGAAATTACAGTAGTTTATTTCACTCATTAATGTCATTACAATAAGAAGATAAGACAAAATATCAGACAGCATAATATTATAATGCAAGGATATCAATGTTTACCTTTTGGATCAAGGGACATGATGATACTTTTGGAGGTAAAATTGTTTGTACAAGTAGAACTGTTAAGATTCCATGAGATTAAGTAGTGTTTGAATAATGGATTCTATTTATCACAGATACCCATCTTCCTGATGGGGTTTTCTTGTTTCTAAGGGTTATACATGGAAATATATACTACATATAAACATGTGAAAAACATTTATTGAAACTGTCTCAAATTCTTTCTCTCCACTCTTAATTAGCACACTATTGACATGGGTAAAGTCTGATGATTATGTAGAATATGAGGTACTAGACTGGGGGCTGGAAAATTGTTGGATATCAATATAATGGCAGAGCAAAGGCAACATCACAGACATGACAGGGAGAACTGGAAAGCACAGTACGCAACTACCTTGAATTGAAATTTTGGAAACTTGGGCCATTTTGTCAGGATCTTGAATGCAGGGGCATTCAGATTTTGGATATTTTTGAGATGTGGATACTTGGACTGGATATCTACCTTTAGTTGGCTCATTAGATCCCTTTGTCTTCATACTTCTTTGTAAGATATTATATTCAAGAATAGTGTCCTTCACAAGGCAGTAGATGGTGGGCAGCCACTGACCAGATAGGTGTATTACCAATACTACCTGCCTGAGTATCAGGAACATCAGTGACAGTTGTATAGTGAGTCAGCACTTCAGTGATTGTCAAGTTTCACTCCTCTGACCCACTTAGCTGTCTTTTTTTTTCTGCCTCACCCACATGTGAACTGCTGGCATTTTGTCCTTAAACACACTATCTCTCCTTGTCAAACATAACATGCGACAACACTTAACTCACATAATTCTTTGTAATTCTAGATTTTCCTGTGGTGAGTGCTGTGGTAGCCCTGCCTTTTAGCAAAATGATAGGAGCAATAGGCAAAAGTAGTAGGTAGGAACATTAGATAGGAGCAATAGGTAGGAACATTTAGCTGTGAGCATTAGGTAAGAGTAGTTGGTTGGAACATCAGGTAGAAGTTGGTGAGAACATTAGGTAGAAGCCTCTGGAAATACTGCACAAGAGTTGCCCTCTGCCTGTTAAGGGCGAAATGCTAAAGGGCTCAGAGGCAGCACTTGAGTTCATCAGCTATGGAGACTATTTTGCTGCCGAGGCTAACTTGAAGGAGTTCCCAAAGGAAAGGGGCATACCTTGATAGATGCCTTTTACCTGTTAACACCTCCAAACAGATATTCATGTGAGCTGGGTAACACCTTTATATGGATATTCATGCCTCTTGGAAAGTTTCAATAGAGCATCACACCTTCTGCCCATTAAATCCCTTATGATTTCTTGTGGGCCTCAAGAAAGATTACCAAGGGAATCATTCATTTGCACATCCTGGAACCCTAAAACCCTTTTCAACAAGAAATTTCTCTACATAGATCAAGAAACTCATCTTGTTCGCTCATCCTGGTAGAGCACATGATGTAATGAAGGTGCCTCTACTTTATCCTTGGTCTGAAACCTTTCACTGGAGGAAATTAAAGAAAAAAAGGCCTTGAACACTCTTCTTTCACCAGTGTAAAATGAACTTTAGACATGGTGGATCTACCCTGTGCGGCTCTGGGGATTCCTGCTCCCAGTGAGATGGATTCCAGTATGCCTCCAATCCACCAGTGAAGGTACTTATCTTTTCTTTTTGGACTGATCTGAAAGCTTTTTCTCAACCCATTTTCCTTCAGGTGGATATGGTCTCAGTGAATCACCAGACAGTGGGTCACCAAATAGAAGGGACCAAGTTTATCTCTAATAATTTGGTACATATCTTATTTCAACAAATGGAAGAGCCCCATATATGCAGAAATATGGGTGTGTTTGAGTATTAGATTCCATCCATCAATGGAAATATTGCCAATTCCTCTTCACTTAATCAATATCTTTTTGCCCAACATTCACTATTTCACTGATTATGTATACATATATGTGTGATAGTCATGATGGTAAAAGTTCATAAATGTATAAACACAACTACCTAAGATTTTTGTGGATAGGAACAAATTTGTATTATACCACTCTACTATATACTTTTCTCATAATTCAGCTTCTTTGGCATCATCAGCCAAAGGAACAAGATTTCAAACATTTCATCTGTTCTTTCCTATTTTCTGCCTCGTCAATGGAAGAGTCCCAAAAAATATCAGTGACCCATTATATCTGTTGACAAACACCTAGCATTTTGCTGAATTCATTCTAACCCAGTCACAAAAGAGAAAAATCTATAATGATGACCTTCCCTTATTTTAGAGAAGTCTAAACCTCTGGAAATAGGGGTAAAATAAAAAGATATACCATTTTACTGGTGCATTTTATCATGATGCAAATATATCTTATGAAATGCAAGCCAGCTGTGAGTGTTCACACAATATTCATACATGTGGATCATGAGATTTTACAAACCCTGGCATGAGCATGTACTAAAACTGAACCTACAATCCATTTTATGTCAGTTACTATAGAAGATCATTGCAATACTGTTTGGTACCTTAACAACCATATAGACGTGTGTCCTTCAGTCTTGTCAGTAGGCACTATAATGTTGGCGATGACACTGAAAATTAACATCAATACAGGTAACATACATTAAGCATGTAAAACCAATAGAGGACATAAACAGATATGGTTAGTCATCTTGTACCTTGTTAAAATGTGTGAAATAGTAGGGTGTCCTGGCATTCCATACTATGGCCATTTGCAGAGACATAGCTACTAGGTAGATGGTGTAGGTAAGGCGACTCAATGGTTGCCAAGAAGGGTGTGACAGAAACCCATCTACCACTCCTATAACAGAATAATAACAAGATACATTGATCACAAAATAAAAGTCCTTTCACAGAAAGAGGAACATAAAGTGAGTGAAAAGGTTTAGTACTACAAGAGAGTAAAAATAAACACATGATGATATGGTAGAGTCATCATTCCACTGAAAGTACTGATGAGTACATGACCATGACAATGTCAACTTATTGTATCAAAATAAATTACACTTGCAAAACCAAGTTTTGAAAAAAAAAAATTCAGCAAACAGAAACAAGAAGGGATATTATTAGCAAACAGCAGTTGATAAAGAATGCTTTATATTGATTAATAATTCTTTGACTGACTGGAATCTTCTGAGTGAATATCCACTTCATTACTGTATTACTGTGTATAACTGAACCATGTATGGTAATATTCAGGGCTCGTATGAATCAAAAGTATTTGGAGTCTAAACACTAATTCATCATTTTTGAATAAGCATACAAGCACTGAATGTGAGCTCTTTGGCTATTTTCTTAAATCATGAATACAACACCAGCAAAATAAATGTAAAATAAAGAATTGGTGGTTTGAATAAGAAAGGATTTGCAACATTGAGCATAATGTTTCTTATGAGGGGTCCTGCTGGACAGCAAGTAAAAAGAAATTACTTTAGCACCTAAACCACTAACATCAGTATATAAACTATCAATAGAACAGCCTTAAACAATTCATTCCTCCCAGACACACAAGTTACAATCCTCTAGTTTTATCTCTCTCTACAGGCTCCACTCTCTCAAAGTCCAAGGCCAAATTAATTATTTAAGGGAGGGAAATACATAAATCTAATTTCTTCTTACATGTATGTTACAACAAAGTCTTTTAGCAAAAGAAATTTTTTCAGCAGTGTTAATAAGAAGGAAGGACTGTATGCCATGTTATCAGATGAAAGCAAAAAGCATGGCACTAACATTTATACTGGCACAAATGTGTTCTGCTTATAATTAAGAAAAATAAACTGATGTATTGTTATTATCCTAAAATGTTTTAAATCTGGTTTACCAAATAAGTTGTATGGGAGAGTGATGATTGATAAGGTCGTGGCATACACAGAACATCAGACTAAGAAGGAACAATGCAGTTTCACAAGCTGCAGAGGATGTGTGCATGAGATGTTTACTTTGAAGAATGTGTGTGGGAAATATCTACTGAAAGTGAAGTATATGTATGTGGCATTTATGGATCTGGAGAAGGTTATGATTGGGGAGAGACATGCTTCATGGAAGGAGTTACGTACACATGGTATGGGATCACTACTGATAGTGATGAGTTTTAATCAGCAGAATACATCTAAGTAGTGGGAAACCACAGTGCTCTTCCCCAATATGATGCTCTGTACATGCCTTCACCCTTCCCCACTTGCCCCCTTCACCAATGTCCCCATTTGTTCTCTTGTCTTACACACCTTATATACCTCCTTCCAATGATACTCTCTCACCCCAGCTCTCATTTACCCTCTTTTTCAACCTTTGTACCTTTCTCTTGACCTGCCACTTTTGTTTATACATCTCCCAGTCATTTGCACTCCTTCCTTGCAAGTATCATCCAAACGCCTCTCTTTTCTCCTCCACTAACAACTTTACTTCTTCATCTCACCACTCACTACACTTTCTAATCTGCCCACCTCCCACCTTACTCATGCCACATGCATCTTTTGCACAAGCCATCACTGCTTCCCTAAATACATCCAATTCCTCACCCACTCCCCTCACGTCATTTGCTCTCACCTTTTGCCATTCTAAAGTCAATCTCTCCTGGTACTTCCTCACACAAGTCTCCTTTTCAAGCTCACTTACTCTGATCACTCTCTTCTTCCCAATAGTTTCTCTTCTTTTTTAAAAAATCTACAAATCTTCACTTTCGCCTCCACAAGACAGTGATCGGACATCCCTCCAGCTGCCCCTCTCAGCACATTAACATCCACAAATCTCTCTTTTACATGCCTATCAATTAATATGTAATCCAATAATGCCCTTTGACCATCTTTTCTACTCACACATGTATACTTATGTATATCTCTCCTTTTAAAACAGGTATTCACAATCACCAGTCTTTTTTGAGCCAACACAAATCCACAAGCTCTTCACCATTTCCATTTACAAAACTCAACATCCCATGTACACCAATTATACCCTCAACAATACTCACCTTCGCATTCTAATCACCCATCACTAAAACCTGGTCTCATGCATCAAAGCTGCTGACACACTCACACAGCTGCTCCCAAAACACTTGCCTCTCATGATCTTTCTTCTCATGACCAGGTGAATAGGCACCAATAATCACCCATCTCTCTCCATCCACTTTCAGTTTTACCCACATCAATCTAGAATTTACTTTCTTACACTCTATCAAATACTCCAACAACTCCTGCTTCAGGAGTAGTGCTACTCCTTCCTTAGCTCTTGTCCTCTCACCAACCCCTGACTTTACTCCCAAGAGCTTCATTTCAGTCAGAGCCAGAACATCCAGGTTTCTTTCCTCAAACATACTACCTATCATTCCTTTCTTCTCATCTTTGTTACATCCACACACACATTCAGGCACCCAAGTCTGAGCCTTAGAGGAAGATGAACACTGCATGCTTGACTCCTTTTTCTGCTTCCTTTTTAGAAATTGACATACAAGGAGGGGAGGGTTTCCAGTCCCCCGCTCCCACCCCCTTTAGTCGCCTTCTATGACCCGTGATGAATATGTGGGGAGCATTCTTTCTCCCCTATCCCCAGGGATACTGTAAATATACATCATCTTTTTCTGACCTATGGAAAAGTTATTATGTATCATGCAGTGTGCTTCAAATCCTCATGAAAACATTCTCAGTTACCAAAATAGTTTCTGTAAGTAAGAAAAATTAAGTCACTGAACAAAAAAGCATATTAGTTATTAAAAACCATAATATTGACAGGAAGTTATGGGTAATAGTCTCAATGTAGTGCAAATGTAATTCTTGACAGCTTTACCTATGGTAGTGAACTGAGACTCTAAAAATACACATATTTGTTACCACTAGAAAGTATGTTTCTAAGAACAAGGGCACAGAGGGACTTAAAAAAAAAGGTTTTTAGATAAAAATCAGACATGCAGCTTGTGTTAACAAGTTTTAAGATGAAATTTAACAAAGCTAAGTATATCACAAGTAAAACTAAGAATGGGCTCTCTGGTCTAAAATGAAAAAGAAGCCCTAAATCATACACTTATAAGAATTTTAGCATTCCTTGAGGAATTCAATTTGTAAAACAAGAAATATTTTGCACAAATGAGATACTGAACTTTACATCACTGCAAGCAAAATAAGACAATGATGTTGTAACATTTAAATCATATTTCTCAAGCCAAATAAAATTTTTCTTAAAACTGATTGCTACACCTTTGTATAAATCTTTCATAAATAGATAATTTCCTGTAGCATTACAATAATTTATAAATGAGATTATCTGTGAGTTAAAGGAATATTCTTGTCTTAAAAAGAACACATTTGTCTCTGACCAGATTGCTTTCCTTTGTTTCCAGTAAAGAATGAGATTTCAACACCTGTCTGTTGATTAATATCTTTTATATTTATGCCTTTCAATGGTAACCTGGACTGTACTTAACAGTTCATTTTAGTAATAATCTATAATATGTGATGTTATGCCAAGAGTAAATTTAGATATTCATTATCAAAATGTTTTATGCTTGCTATTTTATGAATCTGTTGTAAATCAAGGTGGACCGGGCACTATATAGTATTTCATAACACTATTGAGAGTTAAATCATAATTGATACACAGCTGTGGCAATCAGTTTAGCTGTAGTCATAGTTATTTTAGGTATAAATGACAAAAGATATATAATACACAGGTACATATTACAGATTACCACACACTTCACTAATCCAAGAATGGAAATCAGACTATAGTTGGTCTAAAATAAGAAGTGCATTTGTATTCAGTAGATACTATCCTTCATCTGATTCAAATAGAGCATAAACATTTGTCTTTGAACTTTACTTTGGTAACAGCTGGTGAATTTTCTTGGAATGGACATAATCAGTTATATCTTAACATTTGGTAAACCTTATTGCTGTGGTGAACTTGTCTGCATCTGAATTTGATAGCTACACAGACAAAACCTAAGTATCAATAAAGTACCTTCATACAGTCACACGATTATCAAAATTGAAATATAATGGCAGGAGTTGCACTTCTCGAAAATATGGCAATTCTGGTGGCAAACCTTAAGGATAACAAATAATTCTTTTCATAACGGTTCACCATTTCCTGTGTGAGCAAGGTAGTATCAAGAACAAATGGCAGAGCCTCAGAGGGAATAATCCTCTTGTGGCTCCATGCTCCTGTTCTTTCTTTTGGAAAGTTATACGGGAAGGGAGAATTTCCAGCCATCTGCTCCTACCCTTCTTAGTCGCTTTCTACAATTTGCAGGGAATGCATGGGTAGTATTCTTTTCTCCCCTAATAATATCATCAATAATATCATCTTTGATAATTTTGACTGTCAGTGTTCCCTTTTTTTTTTTCGATGGTTCACTAAATGAGGTTTGTATGGCCTTTACTGAATTCTTAAACATATTAGATTGTATAATAAACTTGATCTTCAAGATTTCAGTTTTCTCTGCACAGATCTTCAAATAAACCAAGATTGGTACAGTATAGCAAGTGACACCACAAAAGTATTTTGCACTGCCCTTGAAAACAATAGTGTGCATTTTGATAGTGAAATAAAACCAAAAAATGACAAAACTTTTATAACTGTGCTAGTAATGTTTTGTACAAAGAGCAGACTCTCATAAGGTACACCATCCATATACCACACAGTCAATATCACATTAAGCCTAGTTTTCTGGCATTAATGATGTAAACTGACCCATGTATGCCTTGTTGTTCTCAAAAGAGGCTGTTTTGGTGTCATCATACAAGCATTTCTTTACATGACCAATTTTCAAATGTAAGTAGGTTTTGCATAAAATCATATGCATTTGCCACAGGAAATAACTGTAAATAAGTGACAACAATTGTTTACATAAAAGTGGTGCAAATACATGGGTATACCATGTTTATCACTAAGTGCACACTGCAGAGCATGCCTTAACAGATTAAAAGCTTTTGAATCCGTAACTGTTTCCAAAGATGACTGGTATGGATGTTCACTTATGATATTCAAACTTTAAGTTATCAAATGTTACTGACTCTTTACTGACCTCCATAGCCAGTTCACTTATACTAAAACTTATCAAATGTTACTGAATCCTTACTGACCTCCATAGCCATTGTGGCAAGCATAAACAACCCAAGCAAGTGCAGCAGCCCAGGCAGCCCTGTGCAGTCCTGCATAAACCACCTGTGTCATAACATCATAATCAACCTTAGCTGGAAAGGTGTTGTAGCTCCACATTCCAAACACCACCAACAGGCCCGTACTTACAGCCACTGTCCATCCACCCACCACCATCCACTGTAACAGTTTCATTTTATGAGAAGGTAGCTAAGCCATCAACAATTACTTAAACAGTCCCAATCAGTTAGTTCATGGCTAGAGCATCACCAGGTATGGTGATAATAACAATTAGTATCTGGCTAAGTCACAATCATATACAAAGTAAGTTGCAAAATATTTTCCGGGTGGCTGGGCCACCATCTCACACAATAAGTCACATATCACTCTCCAGCTGGTTAAGCCACCATCATATGCAATAACAATCACAAACACTTTCCAGCTAGGTGGGGCACCATCATACAAAGCAACAGTCACATATAACTCTCTGATTGACTGGGCCACCATCATACACATAGCAACAGTCACATATCTCTCTCCAATTGACTAGGCCACCATCATACATAACAATCACAATACACTCTTCAGCCAGGTGAGCCACCATCATACATGGCAACAATCCCATAACACTCTCCAGCTAGCCTGGCAACCATCATACACAGAAACACTCATACATAACTCTCTAACTGACTGGGCCACCGTCATACACAGGAACAGTCACATAACACTCTTCAGCTGGCTTGGCACCAATCATACACTCATATATAACTCCAATTGGCTAGGCCACTATCATACATGGCAAATCAAATAACACTTTTTAACTGGCCGGGCCACCATCACAGACTGTGACAGTCACAGAGAACTCACTAATTGGCTAGACCACCATCATACACAGCAACAGTCACATACCATTATCAGCTGGGGCACCAACATACACAGCAATAGTCACATATCTTTATTCATTTAACTGTGACATCATCATACACAGCAAGAGTCACATATCACTTTCTAATTGGATGGAACACAATCTTACACAGCAACATTCACATGACATTTTCTAATTTGCTAGGACACCCATACATAGCAGCAGTAATGCATCACTATTTAATTGGCTGAGACACCATCTAATACTACCCACTGAAACACTTCTGATCAATCAGCACTTGCCTGAGCCATGAACAAAGCAGGAGTCTCATAAGGATAGAAGAGCATCCCAAGGAAGGAAGTGTGTGTGTGTGTGTGTGTGCATGTGTGTGTGTGTGTGGTGATTGGGAATACCTAGTTTAAAACAGGTTTAAAAACAGAGATATACATAAGTATAAGTATGTGAGTAAGAAAGATGGTCAAAGGGCATTATCCTCCTGATAAATATTTATTTTCCTTATTATACTTTGCCGCTGTCTCCCGTGTTAGCATGGTAGCGCAAGGAAACAGATGAAAGAATGGCCCAACTCACCCACATACACATGTATATACATAAACGTCCACACACACACATATACATACCTATACATCTCAATGTATACATATATATATACACACAGACATATACATATATACACATGTACATAATTCATACTGTCTGCCTTTATTCATTCCCATCGCCACCTCGCCACACATGGAATAACATCCCCCTCCCCCCTCATGTGTGCGAGGTAGCGCTAGGAAAAGA
>JAUZTD010202656.1:0-11412 GCA_034780875.1 Spinus lawrencei
TATCTATGTGTGATATGTAAGAGGAGGAAAACTACTCCCACACATCACATTTTACACACATTTCCACAGGACAAAGAAAGGTAAGGGGTATTGCTGTGATGGAATTGGTAAGACATTCATAAATATAAACGTAGGATGGGATAAATCTAAGACAAGTAGATAACAAACAACCACATTTTTCTACAAACTCAACAAAGACAAAGGCGAATTTTTTAGATATCAAGAAGTACATACCATATTTCCCCAATACCTACAGTTTTGTAATTAAAGAAAAAAATATTCTTGAGCTTACTTATTGACGAGTCACTTATGCTAGTTAACTTTGTTTTCAAGCTCATTATTGTTAGAGTATTTCCCATCATCTCTTATCTGCATAATCACTTCATCAGGATCATTAGGCTTACGTGGACCAATTACAGGATATGTATGTAAATATGTTGCTTTAATGTTAAAGAATGAAATATGTCCTGGTTGATATGGCATGATTGTTGATGAAACCGTCCAGTTGATTTGGTCCCTAACATTGTGTTTAATGTTACCTATATATGTTATTGTTCATATTTGTCTGAAGCCATGCGTACAATACTTCATCCTTGGGATACTCCTCGTCAACAATCCTTTTATAAACACTAAGTCTGATTTGGGGGAAATCTTTCTCAACTTAAATAGTTGCCAAGATTAGAAGTGTTGGTCTTGGATAATTTTACGTCTTTTGCTATCAGGTAACATTGTTTTCTTTTTAATTGAATATGTTTAGATCTAAAACAGCGCAGGAGGGATAACTTATCTTTGGGAATGATACGAGTACAGAGAGCAGTTGGCTAACGAGATGACCTGATACAAACGTACACAATGATCCATCATCATCAATCCTCAGATTTCACTCACTGGAAGGATGATGATACGTGTGAGCGACATCCTTCATGTACGTACATATGTGGTCCAATAGTTCTGAAGTCACTAACGGGTTCAGGCGTTGTTGGTACATTTAGATACAAACCCGTGAACCATAATGATGTGATATTGGCTACACTGATGATGATGAACCTAATCCTGCTGTGATACTTACAAGAAAATAATTCTCAGTTTATTATGAGTGTAATAAGATTACCTTGGTAATTAAGAAAGGCATGGAGATAACCTGGGGTCGTGTGTCAACACTGACACGGTGGAAGTAGCAATCCTTAGTTTGTTTTGTCTTTATTTTTGTTGCCAACATAACATGGGTAAATAACATGGCCCAATCAAAACTATCTCGGTTGGAAGAAAAAACGTTGAAGAAAAAGAGGGTAGAAATCAATCATGGCGCCGCAAACGTTTGCACACATGATTCTTTAAGGACGAAAGGTTATATGAAGAGATAAAAGTAAAAGATAATCAAGAGAATTACACAGCTGAGCTGTGAGAGATAAAGAGGTACTATAGCAGCCAGTCTTCGAGTGGCCGGTCTCCATACAGAAGCAGTGGAAAGAAGCAGCCTGTAGCGTTCTTGAGGGTGGTGGACCCATGCACACAGTTGTTTGTTATATATTCAAATGAGGCCAGACTTTGAGCAGCCGGTGGTGCTTTGATAAGACCGATCCACCTACTTCAGTACTAATCATAGATTCAATCTGACTCGAAATAAACAATAAAATTACATTTAACTGATACTTCCCAGCCCAAACTATTTCTCCTCTCATTACATTCCACAAAAAAATCTCTAGCGCTAAATGTCTCAGAAACACTAAAAGTACTCAGAACTATACACAACACACCCTGCAGGTTATCACAGACCCCGACTCCCTTCACGAAAAAGAACGCTTTTAAACCCACCACACCACCGAAGGTGGCTCAACTTTCAAATATCATGGTCCCCTAAGGGGTCAAATACCAGTAGATCCTACACCAACCTTTTATGACATTGGAATATCACACGTTAATATTCATCAATACCTGTTGATGCCCAGCTCACCTCATGATCCATTATCTATAAACCTCCTCACATGTTGAACATTAGCGTCAAGACCATGTTGATAACCTTCTTCAGCCCATAATTTGCAAGATGATGCAATCCTCTTCACTCTTCATTTTCCCTCATTACCTTTGCGTCACCTGCAATCATCTTCAGGTTCATATGTTCTGTCAATTTCATAGATAAACATACCTGATGAATTGATGGCTCTGGAGTCGTGGGCCTACTTGTGGTATATCTCACCTCTCCACTCCCATCCTTCTCAGATACAGGCACACCGTAGTATTCTCTTTTCTCCGCATTCATTCGCAGCAGTATACAGCCTTCCTTGACTTACATCTGTGGCATTCCCACCATCGGGCTCTCAGTTTCTGTCTTGATGGACAATGAAAGACCTGTTTTACTCAGCCCGTAATCCGGGATCTTTTGTACATCAGCAAGATCCAATGCACGGTAGTTGCGCACCTTCCAGGTGGAGAGGAAGTACTACCATACATAATTGCATGAGAACATTGTCACATCTTCATTACTGTTCACTCTAACGTCAGAACACTGTCACATCATTACTGTACACTCTAACGTCAGAACACTGTCATATCTTCATCACTGTACATTCTTTTGACATCAGATGACTGTCATATCTTCACTACCCTAAACATTTGCATCAGAAGACTGTCACATCTTTACCACTGTACACTCTAACGTCACAACAGTCACACCTTCACCACTTTACACTCTTGTGATATCAGAACACTCTTATATCTTCACTACTGTACATATTAGCATCAGAACACTACCACGTCATCACTACTGCCCACTCTTACATCAGGAGACTGTCACATCTTCACTACTGTATACTCTAACATCAGGAGATTGTCACATCATCACTACAGTACACTCTAACGTCAGAACACTGTCACGTTGTCAGTACTATACACTCTAATATCAGAACACTGTCACATTATTACTACGCACACACTAACATCAGAACACTGTCACATTATCACTACGCACACACTAACATCAGAACACTGTCACATTATCACTACGCACACACTAACATCAGGAGACCGTAACATTGTCAGTATTATACACTAAACATCTTAACAATGTTACATCTTCACTACTGGACACACTCTAATGTAGAAGACTGTCGTATCTCCACTACTGTGTACTCTAACAAAACTCTAACATCAAGTTTGTCACATTGTCACTACTATGCACTCTAACATCAGAACATGCCGCATCTTCACTACAGTATATGGTACATCAGATGACTTTCACATCTTTACTACTGTACCCTCTAGTATCATAACACTGTCACATCTTCACTACAGTACACTCTCGTATCAGATCACTGTTGCATCATCATTACTGGACACTAACACAGAAAATTACATCATTAACTCATTAGGATTCACATTTACTTTCAACTCTCTCCTTTCACATTCTCTGTCTATCTGTCTGTGTGTCTGTCTCTGTGTGTTACAGGGAGATAGTTTTACCTTTGTGTTATTCCCTCTCTTAACCTTATATATTTGCACCATGTCATTATTACTCCTATGTGTGGTTTGTGTGTGTGTGTGTGTGTGTGTGTGTGTGTGTGTGTGTGTGTGTGTGTGTGTGTGTGTATCTGGTCTGATCCAGTTTGATCTGGATTGACCGGGTTCACGGGGTATATAAGGCCGCTCCGGCTTGGAAGTCCGTCATTTCTTCTCCAGACATCATTGGGGATGGACGTCTTGATAATCGCTCAATATTACCCTCGTCTGAACGGGGTGAGGTGCCTGGACGAGGTGGATGTCATGAACATCATTCGGGCCACAAGTCGTCCCTTTGGCCGAGCATGGCGGTTTCTCTCTCTGTCTGAGTTTGAGGATTTCGTTCTTCGCCCTGGGGAAGGTATCATGTGTATCATTAACCTGGATTATACCTTGTGGGCCCCTGGATTACCTTACAGAGAGGACGAAGGCTGCCACGCCATAGCTGTCTGGAGAGGACTAGACGGTGAGTTTGTTGTTTTCGATCCTGCAGGAGTAGCCATTCCTCAAGGTATCCAGGAAGCTGTACTAAGGTCTGGAAGACCAACTGCTTACTTCCAGCATTACTGCCTACAGGGTTACTCAGTCAACTCGTGCACATATTATTGTATGGCGTTCATGGATTATACAGCCAAACACCCTGACATTGAAGGGGAATACATTCTTAATCTATTCTATGATTATATGGGCACCCAGTCTGACGAGAGGGCCGTGGACATCGTTCAAGAAATAATTGAGCAGGATCAAATAAATGTAAATATTTATGAAGAAAGACCTGCAATGTCCATGGTCCAGGGATGTTAAGACACGTAACCTTCAGTTTATCTCTTTTTTATAGAATGAAAGGAATTTTCTTTGATATTAAGAGACATTATTTTATCATATATTTTCCCCCCCGACGGTCGGCTACCTTTTCGTGGTGGGGGGGACTTCGTGGACTGTGCATTGGAGACTCGTTTGTTTCCTTCGTACAGACCATGAACGAAAAGCCGACCATTTAAAAATGATTAGCAAAAATATGTCCTTATTTGTCTACTTTTGTCCTGGAGAAATAAAACAATCATTCTAGATTTCTCTCACTACTGAAGCTAATGTGATGGTTGTCGCGCCATCCTAACAGGATCGGATCATTTCTAATGACGGTAGAGTCACTGGCGGTTGTCTGAGGATCCAGGAGTGGTGACCGAAGGTACTCAGTGCCTGGCGTTCCCTCCAGTTCGCCCTCAACCATACATAGCTTGTGACCTTCGATGACCTTGGTCTATACAGGTGGTTTCCCGAAGCCTTAATAACTGAATTACAGGAGATCGATCCCAGTGTGCTCCTGTCACCGGGTAAGGTAATGGGTGGTTCTGATGTTGTCGAGCAATATACGCTCAATGGGAAGAAATTCACGATTTGATAGGATCAGGTAACCTAGTTAGTGTGTTTTCATGACGTCATAGTGGAAGCGGGAGCCTTTCCCAAAGAGGATACCAAGTTCCTGGCCACCACGGGACCTGTAATAACACACCTCATGGACGATTACTCGGAACAAGGTGGATGGTATCCGAACAAATGCTTAATGTTGAATAAGGCAGTTCATTCCAAAGGACTTGCACCAAGGTAAGTAGAGTGGTCAGGTTGGCCAGATGTTCCTCATGGATGCAGTACGTGTCCTCTATAAAGTTGTGAACACCTTATCATTAATGGTATGGGACAAGGGTCACAAGAACGCATGGACATCAACGCCAGCTTCCCGTCCTGCTGAAGATGGCTGATAGATCGCTCATAACTAGTGAATTACATGTTATAAATAATCTTGCTGACGAGATCATAGTTAGCAAGATCGTCTACACCTCTTCTCCATCATCCCTCTCTGGGGTTTACATATTATCAAATAAATGCCTTAAACATTGTTGACAGGTACGTACGTATGTTGTACAACAAAGACTATAAACGAAAGATAGGAAAGTGGCTGCCTCGTCGTGTGACTTGACCAACGAACAAACAGCTGCCCAAATGTTTTCTCGGAAACCCCTGGATGGCTCTGTCAAAGGTCGTTTGACAGCAGATACGAGCGAGATTCAAATCATTGTTTACCAGAAACTTCACAATGGCCGGCGGATGTTATCCTTAGGAAAATTACCCATACAAGTCGCATTTTTCACAAATTTCCAAGGGACAAAGAGAGGTAACTTTTTTATATGAAATGGTTATATATTCATAAATATAATCGTAGGGAATGAATCTACTGTTCTAGTGTACTACAGGCATTGGACCTTGTTGAAATGCTGGCTGGGTTTTATTATTGTGAATATTTTTTAATGCTTGTGTAAATTGTGATTGTAAATAAACATGTTTATACATCATGAATACTGAAGGTCTGAGGCTGACGTTGACTATCATTGTCTTATAAAGATTACTGATGACAACAGATGTATGAGATGGAGAGATGTCTTGAAAACTATAGCAGCCATCAAAAATGAGTCATCAGAATACTTGCATAAATATTTCAGAATTTGCAACCATCACTTTTCCAAGACGAACTATGTTAGTAATTCCAGACTGTCATGCTGCTTGCCCTGATCAAAATTTAGAAGGTAATTCGGATATCTTTTGTGTCATAACTTGATTTTCTTCAAATATCTTTTCTTGGATTGTATTTGTCATATATATTTGGTATACAGTATCTTCATTTATAACAAGATCTATGCCAGTAAAGCACATGGTCACCATCATGTTTTACTCTGATTGGCAGATCCTGGCACTGGTGGCATTGACTATCATGAAGATCATGATAGATCTTTTAGTACTATCACAAATATTTTTGATGATGAAAACCAAAATCTGGGTAAGTGTATGTTTACCGATTGTATTGTATACAATATATGCTACATGAATATATATAGTATATGATCCCATAAAAAATTCATATTATTTCACTTTCAACAGGTTAAGTTAGGTCAGCACCCTCTTGTGCCACAAATGAAACTATAGTTGCAGTAGGCCTTCTCTTATCAAAAACCAGTATAAAGCTACATGGTGTTATGTATTAGTCATAATGACTTGCAGTTTAAATAGAAAAGTATAAATCATAATAGTCCATTCTTATATTCTTATTTCTGATATGATATTGAAAGATAAATGGTTAACAACAGATGATACTAATAGGTCATTCTTATCTTTTTATTTCTGATATGATATTGAGAGATAAATGATGAACAAGAGATAATTTGAACAGAACTAATTTTTGCAGAACATACAAATCCACCTGTGATACCATCAGGGGCAAGCCTTGGTGTAGTATCCCAGAGTGTAACTGTTGCAAGAGTTCAAAATAGAACAAGCACTTCATCTGATGGTAAGATTTACAGAGATGTAATATGTGTTCTTTTGTATTGTCATCTCTTTTGGCTTGGATGGTACTTTATGAGTGCACCTTTTTAGTGTCCAAACTATATGAATACATTTTATCATTCTTATACAGCTTGAATGGGGCTGTCCCTAACCTCAACCCTCCTATTTCATTTACTCTCTTGCTAGGTACAATATTCATGGCAAGAATTATTGCCCATGTGCTTAGTCTCATATTACATAGAGCATACTACAAGTTTGCTGTATTTTGCAATGTTTCAAATATATGTTCTTACTATATATAGTATTCACATACTGTAATACTGTTTGATATATGGACTGATACACAGGATGAGGTAGTGAATAAGTAATGAAGATGAAGGTGAGATATGAAATTTAGATGTCTGTATTTTCATAAATCAAATTCTAACAGATCACAACTGTGCTGGGCAGATGCCACTTGGAGTTACAGCCTCCAAGGAACAGCTTATAGATGAACCTGTTGGAATTCCGTCAGTGGACATTGCTTACCAAACAACGACTGGTAAGCTTAGAATTACCATAAGTGCAATTCATAAGAATATTTGGATATGTATTTTTCCAAATTGATAAATCATAAAGTAATGGATCTTACACAAGTTAAAACGTGTCTCAGCATATTATGTTTTTAGAAATAGGATTTCCAATTTGAGATTTTGGGTAGCTTACAAGGAAGATAATGCTAGAATTGTCGTAATTTGTCTTGGCACATTCTGGGGATATGTATGTCAAAGATTATAGTCTTTGTCTGTATGTGATCAGTGTAAGGGTTATTGACTTATTTTCTAACTTATTTTTTCTACATCAAATTTCAATAAGATACCTAATATTTTCTGCATCAAATTTCTATAATTTTCCTAACTTGCATTTTTTAGATACAGATAGAATTATTGGTAAATGCTCTCATAAACAGCCGTCAGTCAGCAACAGCAAACAGACATCCAAACTCCTACACAGGTACAAAACTAGGATTGATAGACTTTCAAAGAATAAATAAACATATTGAAAAGGGCAAATGCAGAATGTATTAAAAAATGTACATTACCATCAGGCATTATTCACAATGCCTCTAAATATCTAGATGGCTTTGCACTAGAGTTTACAAAACTCAATTGCAATTGTCAACTTTCTAAAAAAAAAAAAAAAGGCAGACGTTATTCAGAAATCCAAAGGTGTTTTTCACTAGGTTTGTACTTCAAAATTGCAAGGGTATATAAACCTTTGTCAAAAATATTTGCTCTCCCAACAATGCTAAAGAAGAAAAAAAACAAAAAAAAACCAGAGGTTTGAGCTTAACGATAAGGTTTGTGGTATTGTCTTTGACGCAGTATTGATTACAGCTGATGTGTACTACAACACAAAGATAAATCTGAAGGGTTAGAGGATCTGGGGTAGTATGGTGTTTCAACCAAAGTTGCACAGTATGCTATGGTTTTTATGGTGAAAGGTTGTCAAGAAAGTGGAAGCCAACCCTAGGTTGTTTTCTTTTCAACAAATGTATAGAGCCTGAAAAACTTAAACAAATGATCATAGACTGCATTCATAGAGTCAAAGAAACAGGATTGATCCCAAAGTTCCTTGTCTGTGATCAAATTGTCAGTAATAGGGCTGCCTTTAAAAAATTTAACATTACAAATTCAACAGCATATTTTGTTCATGCCAGTGAGAAAGTATATTGTTTCATTGTACTCCAAATCTCAAGAAAAGTATCAGAAATTACTTCATGAAGTATAACATCAGTAATGAGGAATACTTGATAAAATGGCAATATGTTGAGGATTCTATCACTCTGATAGTTGAATGTCCATCCGCCTAACAGACAGACACATGTAATAGTTTTGACAAAATGCGTGTCAGATTTGCATCGCAGACATTAAGTAGAAGTGTAGCAGCAGGGATAAACACCCATTCAGTACTATGTTCACTGCCACAAGAAGCCCCACATACTTCTGCATTTGTAAATAATATGGATGAAATATTTGACCTTTACAACAGTAGCCAGCAACATCATTATAAACTGAGAAAGTGTGCAATAACTGTAGAAAATGATGATATACATTTCCTTGATGAAATGGAATGCTAAGATCCTGTATATGGTTGGGAGGTAGTAGTAGTATTGCTTGTGTGGATGGTTGGCTCCTGAATATATCCAGCGTAAAGCTCCTTTGGAATGATATCAAAGATCATTACAACTTCAGGTATCTTTTAACGAACAGGATCGATCAGGACTGTATTGACAATTTTTTTAGCAGTATCAGACAAGCAGGTGGAAACAGTGATGCATCCACTGCTCCTAAATTTGCCAGTCTAATGAAAACATTTACAGTTAACAATATTATGTATAAATCATTAAACAGTAATTGTATTGATGATACCACCCCATTCTTAGAGTACATGAAAAGTGAGAGAAAACAAGATATAAACAATGAATATGACAATAACACCCTTACTGATACCATTGATCATGACGATAAGGAGTTATCAGAAACACTTAACAATATTATAAATTATGCTGAGAATGCACCTATGCATCCTGAACCCTTTGTAACATGTAAGGATAAAACCAATATTGTTGGTGAAATTTTTGTAAACTTCAATCCATATGAAAACAGTGATGAATGTATTCAGTTAGTGGTATATTGGAAGCATCACAGAGTGATAATGTAGAAGGTACATCTCATCACCCTACAGAACCCTCAATGTCAAACATTGTTGACAATAATAATATTTCAGATTTTCTTTTACTAATTTTAATCCATGTAAGATAATGAAGATCTTAAACAGTCATAGGAGAGTATCTCAGAAGAGCCACACAAACTAGTTTTGCATAATGGTATACATTATGATGCAGGATATATTGGTCATAAACTACTAAAATGTCACAAATGTATTCACTGTAAAGAAGACTTGACAGAAGAAAGTGGTAATGATGCTTATCATTATGATGTTTACCATAAAAATAAGGACTGTGAACAGAATAAGTACTTGTGCTACCCAAAAAGAATACTGGTTGATTTAATCAGAAAACTAGAAGAAAAATTCAGTAATAATGTTAAGAGCATAATCTATGATGAATCAGTTAGAAAAAGAAATTCAAAATAGTGATGCAGACAGTCAACTATGAAAATTTAAAAGGTTGTGATGGTGTAGTAGACAAAATCATTGATATATGTTTAAGAATGCGGTTACATTATCATGCAAAATTCATCACTAAGGAGTTAAGAGGTAAACGAAAAAAACAAACCAGTGAATATTCTCGTACGAAAAAGAACAGGAACATCATGAAACTTTCACACCAGTAATTCAAACTTTTTGTGTATAGGGTATGGTGAACTGTGTGGTAGAGCTTTGGTTTGGTGTGGAGGTGTGTGTTGGTGGAAGATTTGATCATATGAACTATAAAGTTATGGAATGTCTGAGATTTTCTCTGGTAGTACATAAGAATCACACCAGTGATAGTGCTGATGATAATGGTGATTACACTAATCATACTTACATGTTAGACTCTTTAAAAACAAATATAACACAACAGCAGTGAAACATATTTCATATTTCTGATTCAATATAATCTGAGAGCTTTTTGTAAATAACAACTGCATGAAAAAGTCAAGGATGGACATTACTTTTCTACATACAGTCCACATTTGATTGATGCACAGCAGGATGCAGAGAGGTCTTGCATTGGCGTTTATTTAAGCTTTGCCATTTCTTTAATGTTGCAATGTTGCTGGTTTCCAGGATTTTTGCAAATGTATGAATTTTCTCCATCTTGGCCTCTATGATTTTTGTAAATATATTTCTCTGTTGCTTGGTTTCAATGATTTTTGTAAATATATTAATTTTCTTTTGCTTTGTTCTCATTCTATGTGTTTGGTTATTCTATCTTATATTTGTTATGTGATATTAATATGTACAGTGATTTTTCTTGCATGTAAAGGTTTTATAATTTTTCTTTTTTATGCATAAATCTTTTCCTTTTTGTTGTAATGTTTGGACATTGTATTTTATGGTCTGCATGTTTGTTTATGCTTCCTGTATGATGTTGCATTTATCTTACAACTTCCTTTGTTCTTGCAAGTTAGAATGACTGAATAATTATGATTAGATTTTGCTCTACATGGATGTATGTAATGCATACTTTAACAATGTTTTTTTGCATGTAAGTTTTATATGTATTGTAACATGATAGTTTCAAGCATTATGTGCTCATACTTTAGGAATTTCTTTACAGTATTGTATGTACTTTTTTTCATATATATTTGGGTTAATGTACTGTACAGTATGAAAATTATGCCAATAAAATTGAAGTGAATTAATCAGCATTTTGTTAAGTTATCCTCAAATATGTACTGTTTATGATATTGACAACTTCATGTAGCGGTAAGGAAATATGTGGTTGAGTAAGGAGACTCTGGAAAGAGATCTTGTATAACACCAGGACTTTTGTAGAAAGATGTCCTGCCATGATAAAGTAGAAATTAACATCCATTAGTTATTTTTCCCATTGTATAAAGAACAACTGATAAACAGGTGTGTCAGTGT
>JAUZTD010202745.1:0-20605 GCA_034780875.1 Spinus lawrencei
AATGTAGGTTTGCGGCAGGGGTGTGTGATGTCTCCATGGTTGTTTAATTTGTTTATGGATGGGGTTGTTAGGGAGGTAAATGCAAGAGTTTTGGAAAGAGGGGCAAGTATGCAGTCTGTTGTACTAAAGTACAATTCACATCCAAGATTCTCTCTTTTGTATGCCTATCAATTAGTATGTAATACAGCAATGCTTGCTTACCATCTTTCCAACTAAAATATATATACTTGTGTATGTCCTTTTTAAAGTAGGTATTCCCAATCACCAAGTCACCAGCCATTTTTCTGCTCAAAACTTCACAAGCTTTTCAGCATTTCCATTCACTTTACTGGGTGCCCCATGCTCCCAATTATGCCTTCAACTGTTCCATTACTCACTTTCATATTTAAATCACCCATCACTGATAACCAGTCTCTTGCATGAAAACTGCTCCCAAAACACTCACATCCAATCTTTCTTCTCATTCCTTGGTGTTTAAGGACTGACAATCACCCGAAGCACTGATAATCACCCATCTCTCACAATCTACTTTCTGGAACTCATTCAATTCCTTGCACTGTTTCACACATGCAAGGCATGGGATTTAGATAAAAGTGTACAGATGAGGGTGCATGTGTTGGAAATAAAATGTTAATTGACAGTAAGTGGTGTGAGGAGGGTTTACTGAGTAAGTAACGATATAGTTAGAGGTGTGGTAATAAAAAGTGGTTGATAGAGATAGCAGAAGAGGGTGTGCTTAAATGGTAGGATATATGGAGAGAATGAATAAGCAGAAGGTGACAAAGAATGTATGGAGTTAGAAGAGAATATGTGAGTGGAGGAAGTAAAAAGAAGGGGGAGACCAAATTGCACATGGAAGGATATGGGGTCTAAACATGGAAAGAATGAATGCATGCATGGAATAGAATGAACAGGAGCAATTTGCTGTATAGGTGGCAATGTGTTGTAAAGGAAGTGAACCACAGCATGTGAAGCAGCTAGGGGAAACTACAGAAAAGTCTGTGTAGCCTGGTTGTAGATTGGGGAGTGTGGTTTCAGTGCATTTCACATGACAGCTAGAGAATGGATTTGAGTGAATGAGGCCTATTCTTCATCTGTTCCTGGCACTACTTCAGTAATGTGAGAAACAGAATGCAGTTATGAAAGAAAGAAAGAATGATGTATTTTTCCCTGTACTTGAGAGAGAGAGAGAGAGAGAGAGAGAGAGAGAGAGAGAGAGAGAGAGAGAGAGAGAGTTGTTGACCGACTGATAAATCAAGCAATAATGCCAGATGCAAGAATGCGTCGGCGGTTACCTGGCCTCTCTGTGGGAATGTGGGAACGTAGCGCCATCAGGGAGACGAGAACGGCTGGAGTTATGACGCAAATGGATGTACTATAGCTTGTTGAGCTAAGGATACATTCCTGAATGTTTGCCCACCCATCCCAAGTGACCCTAAACCTATGTTATCACTCAGTCATTGCACTTATAAGACATGAATTCATATTCATTACACCATATCAGAGAGTATTAATTTTGAATATGATAGAGTATGTGTGTGCTAATAATTTTTCATAAAAAGCAAAACAAAAGCAGATAAGATCTTTGATCAACAGAAGCATCTTTGATCAGTTGAAGCAGTCACAGGTGGATGTGGTGGTGAAGAATAACGGTGAAGTATTGAAGTCTGAGGGTAATAACTAATATGGTTCTAAAAAAGAAATTTGCTGAAGGGACCATTGAATTTACTAGATTTGCTGAGTTTTCTTCTAATTTGACGGCTTTGTTGAGTGTAGGCGAAGCGCTTCATATGGTGGCAGTTCTCCCTTATCCCTTATTAATGTTGAATCTGTCTCATTTGTGAACAATAGAATGATTAGATTAACCATGTCATTAACCATGTCCTCAGTCATCTTATTCCACCACACCAGTTTTATAAAAGTACTTCTTTACATCTCTTTTGACAAGTTGCATGCTTGTATGTTATGTCCTATGGTTGCTCTATCCCTACATCTTTCAAAGAATTGTTCACTGTCTACATCATCATTATGTTTTGAAAACTTAAAGATTATGATGAGGTCACCTTTCACTCTTCTCTCTTTCAAGTTGTTAGAATTTAAAGCCTCTATTTTCCCAGGAACTCAGCTTTTTTTATTTTGGTGCCATTTTTGGTCCCTTCCTTTAGATCATGTCTGTTAGCTCCTAGTACAATTTTATGTGTATTGACCAAGCCTGATAAGCATATTCTAGTTTAGCCATATGTAGGTTATGTAAAACTTGCTAGATTTTTCCTAATCCATACATTTGAAAGCTATTCTAATATTTGCCATTTGATAGTTTACCATCAAAAAGTGGCACTGGAGTTCACCATTTATTGAGACTATCGCTGTGGCCACACACTTGATGTTAATTCCAGGTGGAAACAGGCATCAGAGATATAGATAGGTAGATATATAGATCGATAGTTTGTCTCTATGACTGTTTTTATGTGAGACTCTGGCAACAACTTAGTGAAGTTGCCAACTCTGAAGTTCTCTTCACACGCAGAGGAAGTGTTGGAGAGTGAGCCAGTGCATGTAGGGGAAGGGAGGTATGAGGGATGGGTACCTCCCATCCCTCACTCCTCCACCACATCCTCCAGTTTCACTCATAAGTTTCATAAACCAGCTAGTGCTACATATCTTTTTTAGGCAACTTGTATACATTACATTCATATAAGGGTAAGAAGTCTTTATGTCGGGTTAAGTACCGACTGGGCGTGGGGTTCTGACTGTGAATGAAAATAATGAACTTATTAAGGTCTGCATTGTAAAATAAGTGGTGATTTCTTGTGTTTTGCTTTATTCATGTCTATGAACAGTGATTTTGGGTTACTTATAACATTCTGTATTACTCTCCCTTCATTTCTTTACTTTTTTCATAGGAATTCCATATTTCTGCGTCTGCGTTATTAGTTTTCTCATCAGATTTTTGTTTTTTGCTTCTTGTATTGCCAGTCATTTCTTCTGTATTTATGCTCTTCTGTTCAATTACTCTTTTACCTGTTGATATTTTCCATATTGCTATATCTTTCATTTTGTTTGGTGCTATCCCACTTACAATTTGTTGTCTTTACTCATGATATCTTTTCATCACCCAAGTCTTATTTTGAAGTTTACTTACTTTCAGCATGATTTTCTCACCCAGATGATTTCCTTTGTCCTGAAAACCTCAAAATAATCTTCACCTTCACCTCCACTAGGTAATGGTCAGACATCCCATCAGCTGTCCCTCTCAGCACATTCGCATCTAAGCATCTATTTATTAGTACATCAAACAGTAATATATACTCACACTCTTACCTACTGACATATGTACTGTTTTGTATGTCCCTCATTTTAAGCCAGATTTTCCCAATCACTATCCCTTTTTCAGCACTCAGCTCCTCAAGCTTTCCAACATTTCCATTCATCTTACTGAATGCCCCATCCCCTGAGTTACACCCTCAAATGCCCTATTACTACTTATTTGGTTCTCTGATCAGAAAAGGATTCCACTGGTTTGGTATGTTTCTGTAGTTGGCATATTCTGGCCAATTATTGCTCTGGCTGTCATTCCTTCTTAACTGATCTCCTTTTTTGCTTAGTCATATATTTTTTATTATTCTTGCCAGCACTGTTTTTTGTCATTATTCTGTTTTAACCTTCTGTTTGATGCTGTAATTTCTATATTCAAACTTTGGCCATTCATTTTTTCATTGTAGTGATGTATCTGCATACATTGCATTTTTCAACAACTTTTTTCTAAACCATACTCATTCCAGTATATCTTTCTATGGTATTGGTTTTCACTGTCCAATATCAATCTCTGTTCAAATATCCCTGCAGACTGGGGGAGACAGAGAAGGAGATGAAGGCATATAGTGAAAAAGGCAGTAAACCATCAGACTCTGAGTGTTTAGGATGGTGAGAAGCATCCTTGGGATAGAATGAATGGGAATGTGGTTTACAGGGGGCAGTGTGTTGGCAGTGGGCTGAACCATGGCATTTGAAACAGCCAAGGGATATAACAGATTGGTCTGTGAAACTTGGTTGTGGATGGGGGGATCTGGTTTTGGTACATTGTACAGGACAAGTGGATGTAGGCAAATGAAGCTATTTCATCCATTTGTTGTACTACCTCGCTAAAGCAGAAAACATTGAACAGGTTTGAAAAAATATTTCCGTACTTTTTGTCCATTCCTGGTACACTATACCTCTTTTAGTGTCAAACCAGCATCCTCATCTCTTTACATAGTTCTCTCAGTTGTCAGTCAAAAAAAATATTCTGAACAACTAATTTAGATTTGTTTGCTCTCACTTTTAACCATAACAGATACCTTATTCACTCCTAATCCTTCATGCAAATCTTTTTTTGTACTTGTTTTCTACTTACCAGGTTAGTTTATTAATATTCTGTCTGTATCTCTGATGCTTATTCCCAACCGGCACTCCCTCAAGGGGTTGGACACAGCAATTGAGTCTCCATAACTACCATAACTAATAAACTCCATTGCTGCTTCTTATACTTTAGTGCTTCACCCTTAACAGGCTTCTGTTAGGGGGCAACTATAGTGCAGTGTTTGCAGAGGCTCCTACTTAATGTTCCTACTGACTACTACTACCTAATGTTCCTTCCTAATGTTCTTATCTACTACTACTTAATGTTTCTGCCTAATGCTCCAGTCTAGATGTCCTTACCTACTATACTGTCTATTGCTCCTGCCATTATGCCAAAAGGCAGGGCTGTCACATAGTTTTCACCACAAGAAAATCTAGTCACGAAGAATGAGCTTTGTGAGGCAAGTGCTCTCAAGTGTTATGTGTGACAAGGAGAGATTGTATGTTTGGGAACAGAATGCCAGTAGTCCACATGTGCGTGAGGCAGAAAGAAAAGACATCTGCCTGGGTCAGAGGAGTGTAACTTGACAACCACTGAAGTGCAGCCATCACTGACCCTCACAGTATTCAGCCTGGTAGTCCTGCCAGCTGCTGCCTGCACTGCTTTCACTTGGATACAGGTACACCACCGAATTTCCGGCAACTGATGGTTTGGTATCTCCTTTAGTCTGGGCAAAATTACGTGAGGGAACTTGAAATTACCGCGGCCACCAGACTAGTTGACTGTGCGGCCACAGATGACGTGTGTAGGGCACGCTTATTTACATTCTTTACATTGCACTTGTTGGTGGTGATACTGCAATTTTGTGAGATTCTTAGCTTATTTAGCTTAAATTTAACCCTAGCTATGGCTTCTAAGACGTATGAGAGTGTCAGTGGTGGTGTCAAACGCAGACACCAGTCCATAGCGATCCAAGATAAAGTAGAGCTGTTGAAAAAATGGACTGAGGTGTTTCGGTGTGTAAGCTGTGTGACATCTACAGTATTGGTTCTTCAACTGTTTATGATAAAAAGAAGCAAAGGGAAAGAACATTGAAATTCTATGCAAACAGCAATTCCAAGAAGCAAATTAGAAAAACTATGAAAGATGGTAAGAGTACTGAGCACGATTGATGGTTTCGACAGCATTGAAGTGATGGAGTGGACTTGTCAGGTAGCATGATGATGGACCAGGCTAAGTTGTTCCATAAAGAACTGAAATTACAACATGAGCGTGACTGTAGTGAAGGATAAAGTGTGTGGAGAAAAGCAGTGCAAACCATGAAGGAGCTGCTGAGTATGTGGACGAATTTGCGAAACTCCTAGCAGATGAGCACCTCAGTCCTGAGCTGGTGTATAATGCAGACAAAACTGCATTATTCTGGCAATGCACACCTAGGAAAACACTAACAACAGATGACAAAGAAGACCCCACAGGATTCAAACAGTCTAATGACAGACTTGCCATCTTAGGGTGCTCAAACATTTGATATTTGTTTAATTTGAATTTCTATCAGTCCATGGTATACTTTCAATACTTGGGAGATGTATAATTAATGGGTTAGAGGTGTGTTGATGAATTATTATTACATGACCACGGTTGGTCCAACAAAATGGGTAATCCGGCAAGGCTTTGTAACCAAGAGTGCTGGAAAGTCGGTGGTGTAGCTGTATTCTGGTCATCTTTTTCATATTCTTCATTTGTTGTATTTTCAAATCTGTTTTCATTAATGCATTTTTTAGATGACCATATATTTTACAATCTATGTACTTTTTACTTATCAAATTTGTTTTAGCATTCATCTTCTCGTGATTTATATGACTATCATATTTACTTTTTCATTCACAGGTCTTGTCAGGGAAGGTTATGCCAGTATCCCAGGAATGTGTCATGCATGGTAGTGCTCATTTCTGTGAGGAATTCCTCATGTGTGGTGGAATAAGTCTCATCTCATCGCTGCAACAGAAGGACTCATTTCCTCAGGAAGTGGACTATGAGATTCGCCAAAGTATTTATCTTATAACCTTGCAAATTTTAAGGTAAGAAATATATTTATTGTACCTCAGTTTGGTGCCATCCTTCCTTCCTCAGTTTGGCATCATCCTTCCAAGTGGTCTGACATGCCTGTGTTTGCTTTGCTGCATGATTTATTGGATTATATCTAATATCCTTTTTATTGTGATTTTTTAGTATTCTATCACTGAATATTTTCATTGAGAACTTTTTGTGTGTTTTTAACTATTTTGCCAGTTGTATATCATACTGTAAGGGTGAAAAGTTTTATGAATTGTAAGATAAAAGAAAAAGAAATACTCCAGTGCTTGTGCTTAGAAAACACTTCTCTGCACCTACTCTTGTAAGCCCAACATACAAAGTAGTGCCTTTTCTGTGATTTTTTTCTATATATTATTATTTCATCTTTTGAGATAGAACAATTGTCCTTTTTTTCTCTTTTTTTTTACTTTTTTCATATTGCAAAGCTGAAACATGTTATGTATTGTAAAAAAAAAAAAAAAAAAAGCATTAGACACATTTAGGTCACTTGACCTTAGGAAACATGGCACCATAAATAAAACTTGGGTTCCTGTTAAGTGCTTATAAGATTGAAGGTTCGATGACAGTTCATCAGGTCTTTTACTGTACCTTGTTTTTGGTAATATAAAACTTCTTTTTATTATTTCAGCATGCCAACAGGTCAACCTTCATGTGGTTACATGATGAACTAAAAGTCACCTTTGCCAATACTTTGATTTGTCAGTGGATGAAAAGCAGTAGTCTTGTTGGGTAACTTTCTTCCCCAAAGTAGTCAATTGTTATCCTGCTTGTGATGGGAATGCAGCCTTGAAGTTCCAAATGCCCCCTAAAAGAGATTCTGGGGTCATATGATAATACACTTCAGTCCAAATGCATAAATACATTTTTCCCCTGCAGGTATATGATATGTGGTTCAACTCCGAAAGGACAAGAATTACCTATCATTGGGCAACAGCCTCATCCAGGTCCACCAAAGCGTTCAGCACTTGACTCATCTGCTCAGGCTAATCCTCCCACCATTGCATATTCATCCCTGACCCCAATTATTGCAAACAAAGTCATACTGGTAGGTAAAGATGATGTGAAATTAGGAAAAGTATTTTGTTATGATTGAAAAGAAATTACTGATCATGTTCATCTACATCATATATACAATTTTTTGTTGGTTACATCATTCGGCTTGTCTGAGTATGTGTTAATGTGTTACTCTGCAAAAAGAGTAGAACAATTGAAGCTTCCTATATTTTTTTATTTCATTGTTAGAGTAGACCTAATTAAAGATTATATACACATCTTTATAAATTTAGATAAACACCTGAGATGTGCTGTGACAGTTTTGGAGTCTCACTGCCTCTGGAATCACTGTGCTAGAGTTGCCCTTTGCCAGCGATCTGTCAAATGTGAGGCACAAAAGGCAAAGAAGCAGCACTGGAGTCTACCAGTTATGAGCATTAAAAGAGATGAGCTATTGAGGGTGATGGCACTGAATGTGAATGGGATGACTGGTGAGAGTAAAAGGAGAGAGCTTGTGGAGAGGTTTAAAACTTGTAGCTTGGATGTGCTGGGGATTGGGGAAACCGATATCCTTGGGCAGAGTGTGTGGAGTGAAAGTGCAATTGAGAAATGCAAGTTGCGAGAGAGCATGGAAGGAAGTGTAGTATGGACAGGAATGAGTGAAAGTTATTGAGGAAGAGGGAAAAGAGGAATGTGCAATTCTGCTATCACCAAAAGTGTGGAGGGTGTTACAGAGCATGGATGGAATGGATCAAGAAGAGTGTGGGTGAAAGGAAAGACTGGGATTGTGAAGTATGCATGGATATTTGTATAAGTGCCTGTGAAAATGAAGATTTTATGAGGTATGGATGAATTGAATCTTTTTGGAGAAATTTGAATGACAATATAAGCGGTTTGTAGAATGAGAGAAACATGGTCGTATTAGGTGATGTGAATGCTCAAGTGAGATGTGATGAAATTGGTGAGATAGAAAATGGGGAACATCTGGAGTAAACGAGATGGAAGTTATCTTGTGGATATTTGTGCTGAGAGAGGTTTATTCCTTAGAAACACCTTTCTTCAGCACTCTATGATCCATAGATATACGTTTATGAAGAATGATGGAAGAGAAGAACAAAAGGCTTTGCTTGACAATGTGGTAGAGGATGAAAGAGTTGTGAGAGGATTCTTTGGAGACTGACCATTTTGCAGTTCTTGTGGAGATAAGGATCAAGGAGAAGTGGAGGTATGGTGTAAGGAAGAATGGAGAGGTAAAAGTGTTGGCAAGCAAGAAGATGAATCAGAAAATATCCAGGGAGGAGTATGAAAGGAAGATAACCGAAAGCTTGGATGGAAGTGCAGTGAATGTAGGGATGCATTCTTGTGTGAATGAGGCATTTTCTTTAGGATTTTCTTTAGGCTCATTGAGGTTTTAGGTAACTTATGGCATCTTTGTATGCAATTAGAAAGCTCTGGCCTATTCAGAGTTGTTCGAGAAATTTGAGAATGCATTTGTACAATCTTTGTCCTTTCCTAGCAAAGACATATGTACATAGACAGCACTTAAAGGGTTATGACTGAATTATTGGAGGCTGCCAGAGAGATGTATGTATATCATGTATAGGTTGTGGAAAGAGGCACAGCATGGTGGAAGGAAGGTTTTAAGAGTTAGAGAAAAAAGAGTTCAGAATTACTTCTGCATGCTCAAGGGAAAAAAAGAGTTCAGAATGACTTCTGTATGCTCAGCACCCAGTTCTTTGTAACAGCTTTATCCCTTCTCATGCAAACCAGTTCATAACTAGTCATCAGTCTCCAAGCAGAAATGAAAAGCTCATCCATGCCTCAGACTTCACTGACAAAATATAATCACACTAATGACCAGCACTAACCAACCTCCTTAACCTAGTCTTAGATTTCTTTTCATTTCTGAAATGACATTTCCCAGACATGCCCAGCTTTCACTTTTTTATCTGCAGTCTGGACACCACCGATCTTTACAACAATATAAACGTCAGTTCAACATAAAAAATCTAGCCATTCATAAATGGTTGGCGGTCTCAGTACTCATACTGGACTTGTATAGTTTACCTCAAGTACAGTACTACAATGATGTACTTGTGTAATGTTACAGTGTTTAAGTTTATACACTTATAATCTCAAAGAAAGTCAGAAGCAGCATGGTTAATCTTGTTGCTTCTCAACATATCTTTTTGATATAATAGTGTTAGATTTCCTTCACCTAAAACCATTGATTTTATCACATATTTGTAAGTTTTATTTTGAAAATTTTCATAGACTTTTTTATTGCACATTCCACAGGGATTCACTGTAGAAGAATGGAGTGATATGGTGTCAAGCTTAATGAGGGTTTCTTGGGCTGGTGCTGCAGGAAAACTGTATCTCTCATTGGCAAAATTGACAATGCGTGACCCAGTACTCTCACCACCTGAGAATAGCAAATCATCTAGACAGAGTAGTACAGGTTAGATAATCATACTTTTATGGTTGTAGATTACCTCCTTGGACCTGGATAGTAAGACTGCCCTTGGAAATTGGACTTTCCTTCCCATTGTCAGCCTATGAGGCTAGAACCCCAGTTCTGCAGAATTAATTTCCACAAAACATTCATGCCACTATGTACTTAATCTAACCCATGTCATTGGTAATGGAGATAATGATGATAGATAAGTAGATTGATACTTTCTGAGGTTCAAGTGGACAAGGTGTATGGCGCAGATGGCTGACCTCCTCATGTCCTAAAGAAGTATGCCCCTGAGTTAGCTCCAGTCCTTGCTCAATTATTTCTTCTCTTTCTGAAAACCAAAAATTTCTTTCATCTTTTATCAAGATTTATGTAGGTGAGAGAGATATAGGTTTGGATGTTTGAATAAGACAACATAGATATAGTATATATCTTGATCAGCAGTCTAATGCCCTATTTGTACATCTTAGTGAAAGTAATCATCCAGTTCACTGGGAGAATGCCAAGGTAATTGTGAAATGTAAAGATAGAGATGAAAGAAATATTATAGGATCTAGTATCATTAAGTACCATGAGGATAGAATGTTGAATATCAGTCAAGGTATGTATAAATTAGATCCATTTATTGTAGAAAATGTTGTTAAAAGCTTTCTCAATTTGATTTAAGCAATATGTCAATCTTGTGTCAGACCCTATATTTATGTGAGGTCAGGTCAAGACTCAGGAAAAGGGAGGGTCAGGGTGACACCTGAACCAACCTTGTTTCTTGCTAATCACTAGGTCCTTGTTCATTCTTCTTTGTGTATATGTCTAGCTTGATTTGTCCTCTCATTGAGTAACTCTCCTCTGAAGATGTGTTAATACACGAAATGCTCAGGATCTCGCGTTTCCTTTTCCATATGGATTTTTTCAGAATATATATTTCAATTTCTAAAAGGGGAAACAGAAGGAGTCTAGCAGGGAGTGCTCATCCTCCTCAAAGGCTCAGATTTGGGTGTCTGAATGTGTGTGGATGTAACCATGATGAAAAGAAATGGGAGATAGGTTGTATGATTGAAGAAAGAAACCTGGACGTTCTGGCTCTGAGTGAAATGAAGCTCAAGGGTAAAGGCGAAGAATGGTTTAAAAGAGTCTTGGGAGTAAAGTCAGGGGTTTGTTAGAGGACAAGAGCTAAGGAAGGAGGGGCACTACTCCTGAAGCAGGAGTTCTGGGAGTGTGTGATGGAGTGTAAGAAAGTAGATTCTAGATTGTTGTGGGTACAACTGAAAATGGATGAAGAGAGATGGATGATGATTGGTGCTTATTCACCTGGTCATGAGAGGAAAGATCATGAGAGGCAAGTGTTTTGGGAGCAGCTGAGTATGTCAGCAGCTTTGGTGCACGAGACCTGGTATTGGTGATGGGTGATTTAAATGTGAAGGTGAGTAATGTGGCAGTTGAGGGTATAATTGGTGTGCATTGGGTATTCAGTGTTGTGAATGGAAGTGATGAAGAGCTTGTGGATTGTTTGGTGAAAAAGACTGGTGATTGGGAATACCTGATTTAAAAAGAAGGTATCATCACTCTTAAGCATTTGATTTGCATCAGATTTTCCAACTGCAAACTTTTCCCATATTCCCAAGAAGTGGCAAAATCGACTTATGTCCAAATGATATATCTTTCAAGAGCCCCAGGACACACTTTATTTCTGTCCTTTACTTGTACACAATAGGCCTGCTGAAGTGTAGATCCTCTAAAATCTTGAATATCAGCATGCAATCCACTGAGATCTTCTCTGTACCATTGAGTGTGTGTAAGTGTGTGTGTGTGTGTAGCTGCCTTTTTATAGTATACAGGAAAAGAGTTTTACATTCATGGGGCCCCATCTCTTGAGCATTCTCCGCTACGACACAGCTTCCTAGATTTATGCTGTTAGCATATACCATGTCCTCAGTCACCTTATTCCATTCATCCACCTTTTTTCAACCTTAAAAGTACTTCTTTTATAGTTGTGTCATTGATCAGTTTGAAAAGTTAGTTCTCATCATCACTAGCACAGGATTTGATCAGGTCACTGCCCATTCTTCTCTCTTCCAAGGTGAGCATATTTGAAGCCTCTACCCCTTCCCTGTAACTCAGCTATCATTATTCTGGTACCATCTTTGTAGCCATCCTCTGAACCTTCACCATAAGCTCTTTGTGCTTCTTTTGGTGCAGTGACCAAACTTGAAAGGCATATTCTAGTTTTGGTATTATATAGGATATGAACAGCTTGATAAATATTTCCATATCCATTTACTTGAAATTTATTTGACATTTGCCAGGAGACAGTTTGTATCCTTAGCTGTTTACCTAATATGAGACTCTGGCGACAGATTAGGGATGATGTCGTCTCCCAAGTCCTTTTCACTCTCAGAATCCTGAAGCTTATATCCTGCTAGATGATAATCATATGGATTCCTTCTTTTCACTTTGTCCAATCCTCATTACTTTTTTTTTGTCAACTGTGTATCAAACTATATTTGGAGTCTATTTAGATATCCTTGTAAGTTGATGTAACCCACCTTTCCTTTTACTTCATGATCTTTGCATCATTTGTGAATGTATTTAGGTTAGAGTCATTACTTTCAGGCAAGTCATTTACTTACTTAGATCAGGAAGAGTAATGGTCCCAGAACAGAACCTTTTAGCACTCTCCTGATCACCTCAACCTATTCGGAGAAAGTTAAGAGTAAATGTAAGTCCAAGCTGTTTATTTGATTTAGTAGTTAAGAGAAAGGTTAGTATAAGTGTCGAGTTTGAATGGAGAGAACCTGGAAGAAGTGGGGTGTTTCAGGTATCTTAGAGTTTACATTGCAGCAAATGGAACTATGGAAGCCAAAATGAAACAGAGTGGGTGAAGGGACTAAGGTCCTGGGCATACTGAAGTGTATGTGGAAAGAGAGGTATTGTGTGGATGGAAGACATGTGATATTATCAAGGAAGTGTGGACGAGTGTGCATATGTTGAAAATGAAATGCCTGAGGACAATATGTGGTGAGGAGGAGGGTGGTTGATGAAGTAAGAAATGATAGAATAAGGGAGTTGTGGTAATAAGAAGAGTTTGGTTGAGAAAGTTGAAGGGGTGTACTGAAATGGTTTAGACACATGGAAAGGATAGGTAAAGAGAGGTTGACATAGAGGGTTTATTTGTCAGAAATGGAATTGTCAAAGAGAAGGAGACTGAATTAGAGATGGAAAGATGGATTGGAAAAGGATTTTAGTGCTCAGTGCCTGAACATGTAGAAGGATGTAAGGTATGCACAGGATTGCATGAATTGGAGCAATGTAGTATATAGGGGGTAGTGTACTGTCAGTGGACTGAACTAGGGCTTATGAAGCTATCAGAGGAGTGTGAGGGGCCTGAGTATGGGTAGGGATATGTGGTTTCAATGCACCAAATATGACAGCTAGAGAGTGGATGTTAATGAATGTGGCCATTTCTTCATCTGTTCCTGGCACAGCCATGCTAATGTAGGAAACCTTGAACAATCTTGAAGTTAAATTGTATATAATGCTTTGGTGTTATAGGAATTCTTGAGTGGAAAGTTACCTTCAGGGAGGTTGTATTATCATTAATCTCACTGGGGAACTTGTCACTCCAAAGGAGTCCATCATTTCCCTTCTACTATTTGTAATGTATTCTTAGAGCTGCTGGAACCCCATAAAAGGGGTTTTGAATTAAAAGTAAAGATACAATGATAGTATTTTAATAACCTTGACTATTAAATTCCACAGGTAGTGCCCACAGTTCAGGCAGTGACAGTGAAGGAGTGCTGCAGGGAGGTGTTTGTGTTCAGCAGACAACTATTTCACATGTTGATTCACTCATTGCCTCACAAGCTCTGCACCTTCTCATAGCCTTCCTTAAATTCCGGCCTCACCTCATAGGTAATAAGACATGTTTATTTGAGTAGCATACCAGTGGTATTTGATATGGCATTAATTGTGACCTTATTTGAGGTAAGATCAATTTGATTTGATTTGATTTGATTTTTTTTCCTATTTAATTCTTTACAGAGAATTAGGCATACCTGCTATTTTATGATGTTTGGGGATTGATTTAGGACCCTACATCTCAAAAAATAATTCTCGTAGCTGGTGCATGTGGCTATCAATGTAAGCAGCATACTTGCCAGTGCTTACTGCAGGATCAGCAGATTGATGTGCAGGAAAGGAATATATGAGAATTGTATAATAAATACAGGGAGATAGCAGTGTAGACATTGTCAGGAAGATTAAGTTAGGTGTGTTAAGTATAAACAAAACAGAGTAGAGTGCTAGTGGAACATTTAAATGGGATGGCATGAGAGATATTAGAAAAAACTTGTAAGTACAAGTTTCACTGTGAATGTCTTGGGAAATTTTATGAATGGTGCTTGGTTTGAGGATAGCTGACTGTATATTTGCAAGGACTACAGTGTAAGTCACTAAATTCAAATGTAATACATTTAAAATGAATGTAGTATTTGCCAAGTGCTAGGGAAGATAGTAAAAGATAACTTTTTGAGGAAACAAAAGAGCAAGTAAGGCATTAGATCAGAGAAAGAACCTCATTCCGAGGGTTTGCATTACAGGATAAGTACCCAAAAGGACTTATGAGATCATGCAGCTGGACAGGGCTAGCACTCAGTACTCACCACAGGTGTGAAGAAATGAGGATAGGACAAAGTGAAAGATGTGAAGTAAGCTTCAGGATTCTGCGTGTGGGGAAGAAGGAGTTGGCATCATCTCCATATTGTCACCAGATTCTCACATTAGGAGAACAGTTAAGAAGAGAAACTATATGCTGTCAAGTATTAGAGCAGCTTTCAAGTTCATAGATAAGGAAATATTTAACAAACTGTTCATATCCTACATAAGGACAGAACTAGAATATGCTTCACAAGTTTGGTCACTGCACCTTAAAAAGCACAAAGAGCTAATAGAGAAGGTCCAGAAGAAGGCAACAAAAGGTGGTGTGAGAATTAAGAGAGGTGAGCTATGGGGAAAGGCTTGGGGTTTTAAATCTGCTTACGTATGGAGAGAGAAGATTCTGCAATGACTAGATCATAACCTTTAAGTTTTTAAAGCAGATTGATGATGTGGACATTGAACAGTTCTTTGAAAGATGTAGAGATAGAGCCACCAGAGGACATAACATGAAACTGAGCAAAAAAGACATTAAAAAAGATGTAAAGAAGTGCTTTTATAGGATGAGAGTGGAGGACGATTGGAATAAAGTGATGAGGACTAGGTTACTGCAGACAGAATATAGATTTAAGAAGTTGTATGACAGAATGTTTAACAGATGAGGGCCCCATGAGTATAAAACTCCTTCTTTATACAATAAGAATAGGTCATTACATATGAGGCTTGTTTATCAGTGCTGTTATTCTTTGCAGCCATGGACACTTCTTTATACAAAAAAAATAGGTTATTGCATATGAGGCTTGCTTATCAGTGCTGTTATTCTTTGCGGCCATGCACACAATTTAGTTTTCAATTTATCCAGCCATCTTTTAAAAGTTTCTGTGCATACTCCATACAGGTTTATTTCATTTGATATGTTTCTTATTGGTTTGTCTGGATTTTGAGTGTATTGTATAGCCCAGGGTGAGGTGCCTGAGAATTGGCAGGAAGTGGGGACAAAATTGAATACTCATTTGACAGAGGTATATATCTGTTTAGTATACCTGGTACATTATAATAGACATTGGTGATGAAGAGGATGGTAAAAGGCACAGAGCATCATATAGAGGAGTGATGTAATCTCAGAAGTTGTAGGTCATGTATTTCTCTGTGAGAAATGCTCGGATAAAGATACTTATTTGTATGTGGCATTATAGATCTAGAAAAAGCAAAGAGAGTTGGCAGAGATGCTTTGTCAAAGGTGCTGCAGATTTTTGGTAAGGGAGGAAAGCTACCAGATGCAGCGAGGATTAGTTATCGCGAGAATAAGGCCTATGTACTTGTGGGAAGGGATGAGAATAAGTAGTTCCTTGTGAAGATCGGTCTGCATTAAGATTGATGTCACCATGACTTTTAATCTGTTTATGGATGGGATGATGAAAGAGGTAAGTGTGAGGTCCTGGAAAGAGGGACAGGTCTGCACTATGCTGGTGTGAGTGTGTGTGTGTGTGTGTGTGTGTGTGCGTGCATGTGTGCATGCATGCAGGGGAGTCAGTTTACTGCATCTAGATGTCATATCGCTGGTGATAAATTCAGATGAGAAACTTCAGATGCTGGTGTCTAATTTTAAGAGAGTATATATTAAAAGGTGACAGTTAATATAGATACAGTAAAGTGATGAGGTTTAGCAGGAATGGCAAGACAGGTTGGATTGAGTATGTCTGGATGAGGAGAGCCTAAATGAAGTGGAGTGCTTCAGGTACTTGGAAATGGATATGGTAACAAAGAGAACCATGGAGTGGATCATGTTGCAGTTGAAGTTGTTAAGAAAGGGGTGACTCTTGTTGATTGGTTAGTTAGGATTTTCAGTGCATGTAAGTAGAGGGAAAAAGGAGAGCAGGGAGACCAAATTGGAGATATTCAGACCCCAGTTGCTCAAAATCTTTTTCACTCCGTCATTCCTTCTTCAGTTTTGTTACTCTGTTCACCTTGTATCTACCATTTCTGGCATATGTATTTGTCAACCTCTCGTCACTCATTCTATCCATATGTCAAAGCTATTTCAGCACACCCTATACAGCTCTCTCAACCATGTTCTTTTTATTACCTCACCTCTCTCATACCCTGTCACTGCTTACATGATCAAACCACCTCATACCAAATATTGCCCTCGTACATTTCATCTTCAACATATCCACCCTCCTCTGTACAGCCTTATCTATAGCCCATGCCATGTCCATATGATATTGTCGGGATTATTATGCCATCAAAGATATTCATTTTTGCCCTTCCATACAACCATATCTTATTCCAAACATTCTTCAGTGCTCCCAGAACCTTCGTTCCCTCAGCTTCCCTGTGACTTACTTCGACGTACATGGTTCCATTTTCTTTCCATGTCCTCTTCCAGGTATCTAAAACACTTAACTTTTTCCAGTTTTTCCTATTCAGACTCACACCTTAACTAATCAGTCCCTCAACCCTGCTAAACCTAATAACATTGCGTTTATTCATATTTACTCCCAGCTTCCTCTTTTCACACACTCTTCCGAACTCTGTCACTAACTTCTGCAGTTTTCCACTCAAATCTGCCACTTGTGCAGTATCATCAGCAAACAACAACTGACTCACTTTCTCTATAGACCACATACTTGCCCCTCTCCCTGAGACTCTCATGTTTACCTTCTTTACCACCTCATCCATTAACAAATCAAACAGCCTTGTTGACATTACACACCCCTGCCGCAGACCAACCTTCATTGGGAACCATTCATTCTTCATATTCATACACATGCCTTACACCCTTGATAAAATATCACTTGTAGCAGCTTTCCTCCCCCACTATATAGTCTTAAGACCTTTCAAAAAGGCATCTTTATCTTCCCTATCATATGCTTTCTCCACATTTATAACTCCCACATACAAACCTATCTGTTTATCTGAGGATTTCTCACACACATTCGTTAAAGTAAAAACCTGGTCTACACATCCTTTACTACTTCTGAAGCCACATTGCTCCTCCCCAGTCTGATGCTCTGTACATGCCTTCACCCTCTCAGTCAATATATTCCCATAAGTTTTCCCAGTTACACTTAAACTTTTACCCCGGTAGTTTCAACACCACATTTATCTCCCTTGCCTATAAACAGTGGCACTATACATGCATTTTGCCAATGTTCAAGCACCTCACCATGGACAATAAGTATGTCGAAAATCTTAAAAAAACCAATCAACAACACAGTCCCCCCCTTTTAGAATAGATTCAACTGAAATACTATTCACTCCAGCCACCTTACTACATTTTATCTGACATAAGGCTTTCACCACCTCTTCTCTCGTCACCAAACCACTTTCCATGACTCTCACTTTACATACCAACTTGACCCAAACACCCTACACCTGTTGCCCTGTGTTTTCTTAATCTTTTTTACTTATTCATTCTTGCAAATCCCAGCATTATTGAATACTTCTATATGTGACATTAGCATATGATATAACAAAGAGAAAAGAAAAAAATATGGGCAGTATTTTGCATGTATTACCCTACTGTGAAAATAATGGAAAATTATGATGTAGAGAGATATTCAATACAGTACAAACAGAATCCTCATGGGAATGTCATTAACGTGATACAGTGATTTAGAATTCAAGAATGGCTTTCAATATTGATTGTTTTTATGTCCCAGATCGGTGGTATGGAATGGTGAATGTCAAAGACTTTATTGTAGAGGTCCTTGTTGGCTGCAGTTGCCAAGAAGTTCGAAAGGTTGCATATCAACAGTTTACCAACCTCATCAACATGGCTACACCTGCAGAGATTTATCCCAAACAGTTTTTCACACAGGTATGTTTTTATATGGGGTATATGGAAAGTTGCTTAATACAGTGAGGTGTTTTTATTAGGAGTGTAAGTCATATGTATGAGTATGAAAGGAAGATGGGTAAGTAGTTCATGGTGAAGGGTGGTATGTTATGAGCTCTAAAATTTCCCTGTAGGTGATATCCCTGAATCGTGCCATCTCATATTAAATTAACATCACCAAGTAAGCCAGCGGAAAAGCACATACCAGAAATATGCAGAAAGAATTATAACTTCAGCTTCTCCCCACAAATTTCATACCCCATGAAACAATGAAACCAGCTTGGAGAAAGCCATGTGCCATATCAATAGGGATCCTACAGCAAACCCAGACTCTAACTAAAAATATTACCATCCTAATCTCTGAAAGGTAAACTACAAATTGACACTCCTTCGTCAACACAGTGGACCACAAAACCCACAGCAACAACTTTGGCTCTCATAAAAGAACTGCACTTCCTGCATCAACCCAGCCCCAAGTCATGAACCACTTCCAACCCAATGCAATGACATTCTTTCTCCCAAAGAACACACAAACATCCTTATGAATCTATCTATCTATATATCTGATGCCTGTGAGAAACTGCTGAAGTTGGTGACTGAGTTTGGAAGAGTTTGTGAAAGGAAGAAGTTTAGAGTTAATGTGAATAAAAGCAAAGTTATTAGGTTTAGCAGGGTTGAGGAATAATGGGTTGTGTGTTTGATTGGAGAAAAATTAGAGAAAGTGAAGTATTTTAAATACCTGGGAGTAGAAATGGCAGTGATTGGAACCATGGTAGTGGTTGAGGAGGTGAAGGTTTAGGAGTATTTAAGAATGTGTTGAAAGATAGGTCATTATCTAGGAAGGCAAAAATGGGTATGTTTGAAGGTATAGTAGTCCCAACAACATTACATGTATCCAAGGCATGGGCTATAGTTTAAGCTGTGAGGAGTAGGGTGGTTGTGTTGAAATGAAATGTTTGAGGACAATGTATGGTGTAATTATGCTAGTTTGATAGAGTAAGAAATGAAAGGGTATGAGAGAGGCATGGTAATAAAAAGAGTGTGATTGAGAGAGATGAAGATGGTGTCCTGAAACAGTTTGGATATATGGAGAGAATAAGTGAAGAAAGGTTGACAGAGAGGGTATGTGTGTCAGAAATAGAGGGAGCAAAGAAAATGGAGAAACCAAATTGGAGATGAAATGATGGAGTGAAAAAGATTATGAGTGATCATGGCCTGAACATACTCAAGGGTGAAAGGTGTGCATGGGGTAAGATGAATTGGAACAACGTGGTAAATTAGGTCCAACGTGTTGTCAGTAGACTGAAGTAGGGCATGTGAAGTGTCCGGGGTAAGCCATGTGGGGTCTGGTTGGGTATAGGGAGTTGTGGTTTCTGTGTATTGCACATGACAGCTGGAGAATGGATGTTAGCGGATGCAGCATTTCTTCATATGTTCCCTGCGCTACCACACAAGTGTGGGAAACAGCGATCAAGTATAAAAAAAAAGACAATATACAGTTTAATGTACCTCATCGTCAGTATATGTTTAATATATGTTTCTTTGATTTGTTCTTCTTTGTTGTTTCAGGTGCTCTTAAAAGCCCCACTACCTTTATGGGTGCCCTCTACAAGTGCTCGTGGTGCAACACTCAGACTTTTATCACAATGTACTCAGTACTTTAGTCTCAGGTGAGTTTTGCCATGGTATGGATATTACACTTGATCTGAGAGAGGGTGTCAGCAACCAAGGTTAGGACCTGATGCTTAAAGCAGGTTGCTGATTCCCATAGAGTCTTTGTGGAGACCAGCCATGTGAGGATTGAGTGTAATGATAACTTCTTTTCTCAGACAATAATGTTGTGGAATCCATTTTCTTCTTTTGTCTTGCTCTCTTTATATAGCTTTTCAGCCTTTAAGATCTTCAAGTCTACATACACCTGTGGAACTATGATTAATTTCTTCACTCATTTTCTCTTTTTTCTTTACATCCGAGATAGGCTTTATAGGGCATGTTTTTTTTAAGTTTGTAAGGCTAGGGTGGTGAGGGATGTGAATGCAGGGGCCTTGGAGATTGGAGCAGTCAGTTGAGGGTTGAGAGGGATGAGAGAGCTTGGGAAGTGAGTCAGTTGTTGTTCGCTGATGATACAGCGCTGGTGGCTGATTCATGTAAGAAACTGCAGAAGTTGGTGACTGAGTTTGGTAAAGTGTGTGAAAGAAGAAAGTTAAGAGTAAATGTGAATAAGAGC
>JAUZTD010202960.1:0-11124 GCA_034780875.1 Spinus lawrencei
CAGCAAAGGGAGGAAATTGGGTAGAGTTGAGAGCTACAGTTGCTACTTTATCCCATCCCAAATACGGATCAACCAAACCCTGATGTGCTGTATCGAACCGTTTGCATACAACTTACGTACCAGCCTGGGTGCCGTGAGTGGCAGAGCAGATTCCTCACTGCGATCCACTAAGGTTTAACCCAGAAAAAGGTTAGGGGATTTGTCACGCCAATCGATGGCAAAAGCCCCTACATAGTAGACATATAGATTAAGAGTTGTGTATTTCGCCACCGTAACTGGACCTCCTACGCCGGCATCGAAAGTGAGAGTGAGGAGGAGGAGGCTGGCTGGGTGTGTGTGTTTGTGTGTGGTATGGAATGCGAGAGCGCGCGGGAGGTAGGGGGGTCAGCCTTCCTCCTCCGCCGTCACCCTCGCTCGCGTACGACGTTACTAAAACAACCGACAATCTAGTGAGTGATGTCAAACTCCGCGAACGCAATGTGGTCGATCGATAATGGTCCACTGATGTTCACCATCACCACCGTGTGTGAGGAAGGGAGGGAGGTGGGTCGGCCGCGCGTCATCGAAAGCGAGAGTGAGGAGGAGGTGGCTGGCTGACTGGCTGGCTCGGTGTGTGTGGTATGCGCTCGGGGAGGGAGGAGGGTCGGCCGCCGCCGCCGTCGCTCTCTCGCTTAGGTTAGGTTTAACTCGGAGAAAGGTTAGGGGATTTGTCACGGCAATCGATGGTAAATTGATGGCAAAAGCCCCAACATAGTCGACATATAGATTAAGAGTTTTGTATTTCGCCACTGTAACTGGACCTCCTACGCGGCATCGAAAGTGAGAATGAGGAGGAGGAGGAGGAGGCTGGCGTTAGCGAGGTAGCGCAAGGAAACAGACGGAAGAATGGCCCAACCCACCCACATACACATGTATATACATAAACGTCCACACACGCAAATATACATACATATACATCTCAGTGTACACATATATATACACACAGACATATACATATATACACATGTACATATTTCATACTTTCTGCCTTTGTTTATTCCCACGGTAGTTTGTTAGGAAGTGAGCAGCAGTTTTGTGTTGTCTCCACTGTAGTAGTGTGAGGCAGAAAGCCAGCCTTGTGCATCAGGGAGTTAGTCATGTATTGTGTCATGGTGTGAACTACCCACGTACGTTAGAAACAGAGCTACTGACGTATTTTTGCCTCTGAAGCGTGTGTCAGGCAGTAATGATAACGGAGTTAGGCAATGTAGTGTATCTTGGAGTGAGCTACCGATGTGTAACAGACACGATGCCACTGACGTCTGTCAGGGAGCGAGCAGTGTTTTTAGTGTGTCAGGTAGGAAGCCATACCTTTGTGTGTCAGAGAGAGAGAATCGAATTTGGTCTGCCATGAAGTGAGCTACCGACACACGTGTGTTAGAGACGAAGCTCATCGATGACTGTTGGAGAGTGAGCAAAGTTTTTGAGTTCGTCGAAGTAATGTGTGGTGAAGTAAGCTACCGACGTGCATCAGAAACTGAGCCACCGACGCCTGTCGAGAGTGAGTAACGCTTCCTCTTCACCTTTATAGTGTGTCAGGTAGGAATCCGCAATGTGTGTGTATAAACGAATTAGTGGAAGTAGATTGTCGTGAAATGAACCAACGACGCCAAACTAAAGCGTCCCTTTAGGACATTTGATCGAGCTAATGCCAGACGATTATTTTCAATTAACTTGGTTTATGGGTTGTGAAAGTAAAGATATACATCCAGACTTATATTCAGGCTAACGCTAGACGGTTTTATATAGGTTTTGTGGGGCACATAGATCATCAGAGTAGAGTTTTACCTTGAGAATTTTCTACTGGCCTAACACTTGTGCGGGCTTCATGGGTCATCAAAGTAAAGCTGCACATTGGTAACTTTACTCTGGCTTAGCCAGACGATTTTATTTAGCTGTTTAGGGCACCACAGGTAATCAAAGTAAAGATTTACTCTGAGTTTATGCTGACCAATGCCAAACGATATTTTGCAGCTCTGTCTAGCTCCAAGGGTCATCAAAATAGGCTTCACTTAGGGAATTATATATTTTTGGTCGATGACTTGCGATTATATTTAGCTTTTAGAGAGTGATGTGAGCTTTAGGTATTAGGCAGGAGGTTGTTTGTTAGGGAGCGAGTTGCCGGAGTCTCCCAGGGAGAGAGCCACTGCAGGGAGTAAAGCACCGACGCGTGGCGGTGGCTGACACCCTACTGTCAGAGAGTGAATTGCCTGTATGTGTTGGGCGTAGTCGTCAGTCTTGGAGTGTGCTGACATTCTGTATCAGGAGGAGACGGACCAACACGCTCCAGGATATGACTTGCTGACGTATGTCAGCTGGTTAGACGTCATTGGAAAAAGCGGCTTTGATGCTTCAGGGAGTGAGCCGTTCTTGTTTAGCAGGAAGCGAATACCTTATGTGTGTCAGAGAACAGGCCATCGTAGTGCACTATCGTACATTTGGACGTATATGTATATACCCGTTAATAAGATGTTTTGATTAGGGCATTTAGATGACCCTTCTGCCTGGGACACTCCACAAAAAAGTAAATCAATCAGGACAGTTGGCATACGTGGCTTGGAAATTTCCGTCGACAAAGGTTGTTTCAGGAAATACCACATTAAAAGCAGGACGAGTATATTGCTCATGTTTTAGTGTGTTATGTTTACACTCTTCTGTTGATTCTGTGTCCACCTCTCATTGCACGTTAGGGAAGTACTCTAAGAACATATGTGGTTAATGAAAACCATCGACGCAATTCCACTTTCTATGGTGAGTGTGGAAAATGGTGAAATAGGTTGTTAGTCCTGGCTACGGCCGTCCTGGCAGATGTTCTATCTATAATAGTGATAAAAATGTTGAATTTCCATCATCAAGGACAAAATGTGTTCTTAAGATTAGTTTTTTTTTCAGTCGTGGTTGACCATAGAAAGACAAACAAGTAAAACATTGTTTAGAAATTGACTGATGTCAGAAGAGTCGGAATACATTATAAACGTGGACGATGTCTGAATCCGAATTGTTACATTGACACTGACATAGACGGACTCGCGTTTACAATATATATTCTTTATTATGCAACAAAAATAATTTTCCTGCATAGATTTTTTAGTAACGTGTATGTAGCACGAATACATGGAATATTAGTAAGTGTATAGTCAAAAACGAACGTTACAAAATGATAAAAGGCCATGCAAGTCATTTCCCTGGATTGAGACAACGCTTTGCGATACAATGAAGCCTCCCTTCTGCTTCGAGATGGCGGACGAGCGCGTTTATTGCGGGATCGAAGATTATGTTTCTGGTTCATACGTTCATTTCCCGGGTGGTTGTGGTGAGTGACAGTATCGCGTTAAGGGTTCCGGCAAGTGTAGTGGTGGAGGAGGTTTCAGGGTACTAGAGAAGAGGTAAGAATCTGGTCACTGAGACACTCGGGGTAAAACTCAATTTGCTGACACAAGTCTTGTGGTGGTGGAAAGGTGAGGATATGTGACCACAAGTGACTGGTCGCCAGCTCGGTATTTGCCAGGTGGCTTCGTGCTCCCAGCTCGAAATTGACTGATTTCTGCATAAACAAAGGTCTTATTTCTAGTCAGGTAAGAGTAACATTTGGAGATTTATGGTTGTAACTAATGTAGAGTGAGTGTTGAACTATAATTAGGTGTACTTAATGTAATTACAACAGATAGAAAATGTAGAGAACAATGAACTCGGTAGACAGAGACTTCGAAGTATATTGCTATTCACTCAGGTGACAGCTTATGATTGTTCAACCTGGAATGTGTAACCCGCCATGGACGTTATTACAGTTAACATGGTTTTGGTGAATTGATAGCTCATCCGAATGACGTTCTTTGTTTTGGATTTGCAAAATACAAACAGTAACAGACCACCGGGTCCTTTTGAAGAAATTAGAAATTGTGGTAAGAGTTCGCCCCACTGCCTAACCTCCCCTATACGTGGTCACTTCATCCGTTCTCACACCAGCAGACCACAATAATAATGGCATATTTCCATTATAATTATCTGCTTCTTGGGAGGTTGGGTAAGATTTTCATAGGCTACGGTCGGGTGGGCAGGGAGGTACTGCACTGGGTCAAGGTGAGGTAGGCTAGAATAGGTGGGTGAGTGGTGGCTACCAAAGTGGATCATTGTGAGGTAGGTTTAGGTTCGGTCAGTCGCGAAGCGGTGGCTACTATACTGGGTCGCGGTGAGGTAGCCCAGAAATGGCAGGTGAGTGGTGGCTTCTCTATTGAGTTATGGTGAGGTAGGCTAGGGTCGGCTGGCCGGGGAACGGTAGCTCGTCTACTGGACCGCATCGAGATAGGCTAGGGTGAATCGGAGAGATGAGAGGTTGGTGCTCAGAGGTCGCTTGATCACTCTCCTTGATAATGTGTTCTCCATACTGGGCATCGCACATGAAGTTGTCCTGTCCTCCAACACCATGAAGTGGAATAGAAGAAGGTTGGAGAGCGGTAACCTTAACGACTTAATGTAAGTTATTAGAGTGTGTGAAAAGGAGTGGAACATGGCAGCAATGGTGAATAATGTAAAGAGAATGAAATACCTGCATCGGAGTTTATTATCAGCCAAATCCGAAGTGTCTGTTCGCGGGTAACTATATATGGGTATGCGTAAGTTTTGATAACAATGAAGTAGGCAATATATTTGAAAATATTTGTCATTATTGTAACCTCATTTTCATATTAAAGGTATTACGTAGATTGTAAGTTATGAAATTAGGCTTCTAACTATCTAAACTTGATAATTGAAATTTAGATTTTCAATTCAGGGAACTGAGTGTCCATTCTTTGTGAACATGGTTGTGTTTTATTGTTGGCAGAGAGAACATGAGCGGCAGAGGCAACCCCCTCCAGCGAACGTGATGGGCATAAGACGTTTTTCCGTTGAGCCGCAGGCTAATTTTGCACGACAAAGGAACACACCACAGAACTCCCGCGAGGAATGAACGCCTGAGGGAACAGCACATTCTGAGTGAAACAGAATCTGGTCTGAAGCAGTGTTCACGGAGAAGATGTGTATATCCAACTCTCATGGTAAGGTTCACTGCTGGAGGAGTAACTGTAACCGATATGACGTTGAGAACTTGTTGTTGTTCAAAGACTTAGAACGGCATAGTTATAGTAACCAGAAATTCATGTTGGTAACCAAAAGTTAATGATATACTGTTTATAAACCACTATTGATATAAATCTTGCCGAATCACTACAATAAGCGTTAAAATCATAATGTTTCGCAGGCACATATGACCGAGCCAGCATGAGCGAGGAGGCCCGTTCATATCACTTTACCTGTTTCATGTAGAGGAGAGTGACATTACATGGCCTGGGTGACGTTTTCCACATTGGAGGTTGCTTTACTGCAACGACTGTTGCAGTAAGTGCTGGAGGAACGTTTCTACCGTCTCTGCGGGCGAGGAGTTTACCTCTCCATGCCGGGCCTGTCATTTCTATTAACGATAGGTGCCCCGTCCACACTGCTCGTGCCGTTCAACGCTGGTACTTAGGAACAAGACACCCTGTAGCTCCTGGACAAGCCAGCAATGAACAGACCAAATTATCATTGAACATGTTTGGGCAAAAATGGTGTACACCTGGCAACCAGGAGACAAGATGACTAGCCATCAACTACTGAACCACGTCCACGCCTTTCAGGAACTCTGTAGGCTGGGCGGTGTATTAAATTGTACCTAAAAATTGGGTTTCATTTGTCTTTATAAATTGATTGGTTTATTATTGCTTAATACATATAAGTGTCCTTAATAAGCATAAGACAATGTATACTTTTACGATATGTAGAGGAAAATGTATGTATGTTTGATTTATTCACGTTATGAAGGTTGTTCATGTCGCCAATATATTCTGTTTTGTCTTTCCAGCTGTAAGGAACGATTAACGTTTGATAACGATTGCAATAAAATATTTGAATAGTTGATTGTGTTTATGTATATTGTTTTCATGATGTATTGAATGTCGAACCTCCCACAACACACAACAACGCATCAGTGTGATACGAAAGAGTCGTCAGTGAAGAGAGAGAAGTTAATAATTTCAGTATCGGCCAACTTTACCGCTGACGAATGATGGAGTGTATCAATATCCTGCTTACGAGAAGGACAGGCAGGAGTGTTCATGCAAATATCGTATTATAACTGGGAAATCGTGTGGCATAATTGTAACCTATTTGCAGAATTGATATCACCAGTGTTCAGTTAAGAAAATATCTTGCTGCTCAGATACTTAACCGTATTACTGCAGTACTTGGTTCAGTGGTTTGCATTAACCACTTGCAGCCTTCACCTACCTCAGCTTTATAAATATCACACCCTCTCCAACTGAAATGTCCGAGGAACATTTTGATGATAATGAATGAGGATGAATGTCAAGTCGATCCTGGTAGTTGATGGTTTGGAAATAAGATTTTTTTTATCCGCGAAGGAGAATGAGACTATAATTGTATACGTATACCACAAATATAGAAAGAAAAAAAAACATTGTTCAGTTTCACAAGCCTTCAGCATAAGATTATGGATATATATATGGAGAAATGGGTAACTTCGGTAGACTTACTGTAGCAAAAAAAGTAATAATGGTTTATATGAAGGAATTGGAAGGAAATATTTCGGTACAATATGGAAACAGTGGTTATAAAAGGGATACTTTGTGCTAATATGAAATTTTGCAAAAGAAAAACGTACAAAGATAGACCTGTTTTCCCAATAGTTCGAAGCATTTGTTTTATTAGAATGAAGGTATCGCATAACATCTAAAATGCAGAAGCTTAAAAATTTTTTTTGCAGATACAAAAAAGTATATTAATTTCCGTAAGTTCTCAAAAATGCACAATTTTATGTTTACAAGCAATGGCTTTATACTTTTTTCATCATGTAGGTCTTATTTGAGTTTGATATAAATTTTTGCACCGTTTTTGATGTTAACAGGTGTTGTATTTGGCATTCATTTTATTCATTCACTTTACCCTCAGGCAAACATTATAAGATTAATTTACCTCAATTTGAGCCTTATTCTAATAATTGCATATATTCTCTTGTTTCATCATTGTGTGTGTTCGCAAGATCCTGTATTTCGCTTTAAAAAATTATATGAAATATTAACTGACTCTGCATATTACTGCATGTATTTTCGTTTTCAACGAGTATGACTGAATATATTCAAATTTAGTGTGTGTTTATTGAACATATGTGAAGTGCTGTCTGGTAGACATACAATTTTATTGCTTTTTAAGTGTGGAACAGTGCTTATAGGTGTTTTTCACTCGATGAAGTGTTTACAAGGAAGTGTTTTTTGCGTTATGTTTCCGTGTGCTCAGGGCTGGGATCAAAGTAAAGTGTATTACCTTCAGTGGCTCAATCTGAACATTGTTAGAGACCAGCCCCGTCGCTGGCGCAGTGTTAAGCGGGAGGGTTTCCTCTAGTGCGTCTGCCTAGTTCATAGTTAGACAAAGCTAATGAGATTCGCTGACCCTTGCGTTCTGCTTGGCTTTCAAACCTTAGAATTGGGCTTCGCAAATTCTGGTAAATGTTGGGTTCTTTGCTGTTTTATGATTTGCCAATTTTAGGTGCTTGGCGCCTAAGTTGTGTAAAACGATTCAATTCTCTAAGACTGTTTCAAAACGGCAATTAAACATCGTTATATTCGTCTCGCTAATATAACCTTGCATGTATGGAGTTTAGCTAAAAGAAAATAAGAATTCCAAAGGATCAACATGCTCGAATACGTCAGTTAGGCAAGCCATCACTGCTCCGTAGCGGTGGTAGCCATAACTACATGCGCAGCGACATTGCGCAGGACAATGTGCAATCGTTGGTGTTTCGACTCGGTCGCGTGCCAGCTACTGACATGTTCGGAGCTGTAGTCGTTCTTTCAGAGCTAGTTGTTACTGCTCCCCCCTACGTTGTCGCTACCCTTGCTTTGTTTTGAAAGGTTTTTGAAAGTTATTGTTCACCAATAGATTTCATAAGGTTGTTTTATGAAGAATAGATCTTTTATTGACCGTAAACGATGCTGACCAGCGATCTGTCAGTTATTTCCATGACCCGGCGGGCAGCTTCCGGGAAACCAAAGTCTTCGGGTTCCGGGGGAAGTATGGTTGCTAAGCTGAATCTTAAAGGAATTGACGGAAGGGCACCACCAGGAGTGGAGCCTGCGGCTTAATTTGACTCAACACGGGGAAACTCACCAGGCCCAGACACCGGAAGGATTGACAGATTGAGAGCTCGTTCTCGATTCGGTAAAACTCAAACAACGACACGCGCCTATGTGTGATATCTTTCGGGTAATTGTTTCTCTATATTATCCCATGGAACATACACATCACTGTATGCATGCCATCGGATTCTTTTTTGTTGCCTTCGTTTTTGACTCATTGAGGAGGAGGTTGCATTGAAGGAGGCTGCTGCTGCATTGGGGCAGTTCACTAATACTACGATTAGCGAAGGCCAAGCGACATGATGTATGTACTTGCCGAGGTAGAAACTCGGGTCCCCCTGTACTTTCACAAACCTTCTTAAGCAAACGACCGACCTCGCCTCACCTCACCTCAAACAAATCGGCCATGATTTATTCACTTTCTGTCCATCAACTTCTATGCCTCTATGGTAACATAATTCAACTTTATATTGTTTTTGCACACACGTGACAAGTATTTGCAACTCCCAAGGATTGCGATATAACCATTGGAGAACAACAAACATTTCATTTGCTGCTCGCTCAGAAGACTCCTTTTCGTTACTGTCGTCGCTCAGAGGCATTTGCTCTTGGCGCGCCGAAGGAGTCTGAATCCGTGGGTAGATATAGGAAAAATAGAGGAATTCCCTCTTTGGGGACTCCTTCTGAGAAGACTAAGAACGATTCCCATGACATCCAAAAATGTGCTGCATTGAAGGCGACGGGGGAAGGCAGGCCGCGCTCACACCAGGAAGAGCCTTGCATGACTTATTACTTCCACATTGAGGCGTCGTCTACCCCGTGCCGCAACATGTTCCGTGACGGTTCCATATGGAGAAGGATGTCTTCGAAAAGGCCTAGGATATCATCCGGCGGTCTTCTTAACTTGCTCCGTGTTTCAGCAGCTATTGCTATTCACACTGCTGCACCACTATGATTTATCATCTGACCGACCCACATGCACCTCCCCTAAGTGTATGGTTTGTCTTTGGGTCTGGCCAACACCAACAACAGTAGGTTTCAAGACCGTAATCATCATAGAATCAATGCATGGCTTATCCTCTGACCGACCCACGAGCTCTGCCCCTAAGTGCATCATCTTTGGTATATGGGCCTGGCCAACACCAACAACAGCTTGGGGTAGAGCAGAAAGTCCTACGATCCGCAGAAACGCGCACAGTCAAGCGACATGACATGATGTATGCATGCAGTTGCCGAGGCGGCGAGGTAGAAACTTAGATATCCCTGTACAATATCAGGCTAGAGTAAAGCTCAACAGGATCTTCTTTCCTCGCTCTTTGGCGCAGGCCCTACGTCCTCCTGCTTGTGGGTTCGCTAGATAGTAGACAAGGACATTGGGAATCACTTTAACTCATTCATAAGCGTCACTATTTAGATGGCGTGGCATATGTTAACAGTACACATACAAAGCAGAGCATGTGCATTGAAGGAGGATGCTTGTACTTACACTTGCATGGCTTAATCTTTGAGACAAGCATATGAATATGCTCATGGAAGACCCGTAAAATGCATGGCTTATCCTGTGACCGACCCACATGCATGCACCCCGCCCCAAAGGTGCATACATGCTTTGTCTCTCTGGGTCTGGCTAACACCAGCTTGACTTGCTACTACCACCAAGAGTCATAATAATCATTTGGGCGGCTGCTGCTGCACCGGTGTAAGACGCTCGAGGCTGGATGACGCCACCGAACCTCTCATAGCATACATGCACTCACTACAACACCAACCACCACGAGTCAGGCTTGACTGACTGCCTGCTTCGACTGAAGCAGAAAGCAAAGAACCCAAACAACGACACGCGCCTGTGTGGTATATTTCGGGTAATGGTTTCTCTGCATTATCCCATGGAACATACACACCAATGTATGCATGCCATCGGATTTTGGCTGCCTGCTTCGAGTGAAGCAGGGACGCATGCTATCCGAGAAAGCGAAAAACTCAACGACACGCGCCTATGTGTAGTCATCTTTCGGGTAATTGTTTCTCTACATTATCGCATGGAACATACACACCAATGTATGCATGCCATTGGATCTTTTTTGTTGCCTTCGTTTTTGACTCGTTGAGGAGGAGGTTGCACTAAAGGAGGCTGCTGCTGCATTGGGGCAGTTCACTATTACTACGATTTGCACCTGCAAGGCCAAGCGACATGATGTATATACTTGCCGAGGCGCCCAGGTAAAAACTCGGGTCCCCCCGTACTTTCACAAACCTTCTTAAGCTAACGACCGATTGACCTACCTCAACTCGCCTCAAACAAATCAGCCATGCTTTATTCACTTTCTGTCCATCAACTTCTATGCCTCTATAGTAACATAATTCAACTTGATATTGCTTTTGCACACACGTGACAAGTATTGCAATGCCCAAGGAGTGTGATATTAGCATTGGAGAACAACTAGCATTTAATTTGCTGCTCGCTCAGAAGACTCCTTTTTGTTACGGTCGTCGCTCAAGAAAGAGGCATTTGCTCTTGGTGCGCCGAAGGAGTCAGAAGCCGTGTGTAGATATTGGGAAAAAGAGGAATATCTTCTTTGGGGACTCCTTCGAAGAAGACTAAGAACGACTCTCATGACATCCAAAAATGTGCTGCATTGAAGGCGACGGGGGAAAGCAGGCCGCACTCACATCAGGAAAAGCCTTACAAGACTTCTTATTACTTCAGCGGTCAGGCGTCGTGTCCCTCGTAGCACAGCAAATGTGCCGTGACGATTCCATACGGAGAAGGTCTTCAAAAAGAGACAACAATGATGTCATTAGACTGGATCTAATGGCATTGAAGAAGGCTCCTGCTGCTTCTTCGGCGGCATTTGGGTCGAACACTAATACTACGATTCGCACACGCACGGCCAAGCGACATGATGTATGTACTTGC